>VDFB02223496.1:0-13086 GCA_007258455.2 Sequoia sempervirens
GGCGAATTATCTCCTAACATGTGGCATCCGAGTCATCGACGGGTGGCAGTGATGTGTCGTAATCAGCAAGTCAGGTGTTGCCACATGGCAGTTTCCTTGTGCGGCGTGTGTTACCCCCTCTGTCCGCGTCGGTCAAGTTCGTTTTATTCAAAAAAAAGATCTCTAACGGGTTTTGAACCCGTAAACTCTAATACAACCGCAACCGTCGCTAGCCGTTGCACCAAATCCGCGGCTCTAACCAAATGTGGGGAGCGATTTGTTTTGTTGTGATAACGTTGGAGTTTTGTAAGGAAAAACCGACGGCCGAGCTTCGAACCCGGAACCGCCGGGTCTTTAAAATCTAAGCCCACCGATAGGCTATTCACCGGTTTTAAAATATGGATGGCTCGGTTTGGTTTTGTTAATTCTTCAAAACCGAATGTTTTTTTAAATTAAACAAACTCCCACCAATTGATAAACAATAATCCTTTTTAAGGATTAAATGTAACCTCCAAAACCATAAAGCCCGAAAAGAAGAAAGATTGAAGGGCTCTAAAATATTTTTAAAGATTAATATATGTTAAAAATGGAGGAGGTTGAAAATATTATGTAAAATAGGGAGATTTTTGAAGATTTTTATGTATTTGGAGAGATAAGGTGAATATTGCAAAATCAATTGGTTAAAGACCAATTTGAGTTAATTTTATGTATAAAAAGGGGGTATGAGATGAGAGTGGGATCAAGTTTTTTTCAGGTGTTGAAGTCCTGATGCTGAGGTGACATGAAAGAGAGGTCTTGTGGAGATTCTTTGAGTCATTCTTGCACGTCAGAGCGCTGTTATGCTGCCGAAGTGCTTGGAGAATGATTGTGGTGCTTTGTAATTGATTTTTGGAGTTAATCGGATCGATCTCTCTATTGGAGTGGACCCGGAGACGTAGTCACATTTGTGACGAACTCCGTTATCAAACACTGTTTGCACTTCTCCTCTTCTCTCTCATCTTCTCTCAGTTTGTTAATTTCTTCATTTTGTTATTTCCTTAAGTTAATTTTGATTTAATTAACTTGGAATAATCATTGTAAAAGCATTGTAAAAGTTAAGCATTTAAATACTACAATCTAGTCTAGATCCTATACAGATCACCTAGCCTCCCTCAGCTACATTCCTGGATCACCAATGAATGGGAGCCTCTGATTTCTAGTAAAGTTCATATTTTCCCCATGGCTAAGGGGTTTTTTGTAGCTAAGTTTGATAATACTTAGGACAAAAATATCATTTTATTTGATCATTTTTTTAGCTGGGAGGACAAACATTTGCTGATGATTAAGCCCTGGCATTCAGATTTCAACCCTACTTCTGAAACTTTTAACAATATCTCGATTTGGGTTCATTTGGCTAATCTTCCCCTCCACCTTTGGAGTGACTCTCTTCTGGAGGATGTTGGTGAAGCCCTTGGTGATTTTTTGTTGGTGGATGATGAATATTCTAACATTTTTCATTCCACCTTTGCCCACATACTAGTTGAAATTGATGTTTCAAAAGGGTTTCCTACTGAGGTTTTACTTAAATCTTCTAAGGTCTCTTGGGTCCAATCTTTGGATTATGAAGGGATTCCCTTTTGGTGTAGAAGATGTTTTAAAACAGGTCATGTTGTTGCACAATATGGATTTGAGAAAAAAACAAAGATGGCTACTTGCTAGAAAGATGCTTCTGAATAGCATTATATGGTTGAGAAGAAATTTGAACAACATAAGAGTTTTTCTGAGGTGGTTTGTTTTGATTAACAGGGTCTTGGGGCATCCCCTCCGGATGTACCAAATGGTGGGGTTGCTTTAAGACTACCCCTAATGAGCAAGTGACTAAGTCTCAAGCTGCCATTTCTGGTGACAATGCCATGACTTCCATATCTGGTGGCTTTTTAGTTAAGTCTTCGTCTACACGAAGGAATAATGATGAAATCTCTAAGACTATGGTTGCAGGAATTCACCTTCTAGAAAATAATGAGTTGGCATTGCATGATAAGGTAGTGCAAGTGGAAGAAGGTTGGATCACTGTTAAGGGCAAGAAAGCTAAACTCTCTAGGCCTTCTTTTGGCATGACTCTCTGTTCCCACAAGAGTAGCTCTAAATGTAAATCTTGAAGGGTCTTGTATAGGAGTTGGTTGTAGGTTGTCCTTTTTGCAGCTTTGTTCTTGTTTGTAAAGGGTTTCGGGTCCCTTCAAAACCTGTTTTTACCTGTATCAAAAACTATACTATTAATATAATAAATATATTGTATTCTAATTTAATATTAATTATATAAAATAAGTAAATAGGTAATATTATAATATTAATATATTTTAAAATATTATTATAGTTATTAATATAGTGATTTACTATTATATTGATTATATTAATAGTAATAATATAATAGTATTAATATTATAATTAACATAGTAGTTAATTAAGATAGTTTATTAATATATTAAATATATTTGAAAGAGAACTTACAACATAAAATAACTTATATTATATATTATATAAATTAATATTACATATAATATAAATTAATATAATACCCATAATATAAGGTTAACTTATTTACCTACAAATTATTACCTATAATAATATAGGATATAAATAGAAATAGTATATATAAATTTATAAGAAGAAGGAGAACATATATAATCAAATCATACCATAAAATATTAGAAACATAAAACATAGATAAAGATATTAGTTTAATGGAAAAAATAATACAATTTTTTTTTTCTTTAATAGTGTGAATCCAAATCTCTATAATAGTTAATTGTTTTTTAAGATTTTCTTTAATAAAAAAATAACAATTACATACAAAAAAAATCATTCTAAAAAAATGTCAAAATAAGTATTTAGAAAGATTTGATGAAATGATTTTATAAAGCAAAAAAATAAAAAAAACATTCTTTAAAAAACAACTTCTTTTTAACTCAATCATATATGCACAAAAAATAATTTTTATAATTTTGTAAAGTTAAATATTTAACAAGTTCACTTTTAAGAAATTGAATTTATTTTAATTTTGTTTAAATATTAATTTGATTAGTTGAAACTAAATTATTAATAACCAATTAACTAAAAAAAAATCCAAAGTCATTACAATAGTACTATGCCCAAGGCAAGTACTAATAATGTTGTTTATATGTTACAATTCTAGATACTATTGGTATATCTATCTTTTTAAAAAATTATGTAAAAGATAAGGAAAAATATCATTATGGATAATGCCTATTTTTCACTATATTTTCACATTCCTATAAACTCAAGTGTGAGACTTGTTTCAAACTCAAATTTCACACTATATGTAGTATATCGACTAATTAATATTTTGATTTTATCTTAATATAAAGATTGCAACTTTTTTTACATACTTTTAATCCTCCAATAAAATACTAGTTCATATGGCTTAATTCCAAATAAATAGGTTAACCTACTAATTAACTTAACTTTTTCAAGAATTTTTATATCATCTAATATTTGCTTGTCTTGAATGATTTTGAATTCACCACGGGTTGATTATTTATGAGTGCAAGATCAAGGATGAGATCAATATTATACCTTAGACAACTTTGATGAAATAGACACCCCTTATTCTTTAAGTCTTAACTAAACAAAGTATCAACTAAAAACCATACTCAACATATTAAAAAATAATCTAAATTTAAAATAAAGTAAATTTAGAAAAAAAAAACAATTGAATTTATTCATATCATTCCAATATATAATCTTGTTATCCTTTTCAATTAATTTAAAAAGTTAAATAAACTTATTCAAAAAGTAAATAATAATAATAATAAAATTATTTGATTCCATCTGAGTTCTTTACAAGAATTCAGATTCATATACAAGAGAAAACAAGCAAATAATGAATTAAATGGCATGCCCCCGTTTAAGAATGTGTAGAGAATGGCCATGCTTGACCCAAAGCCATAAGTAATGGACATAACCGTTCCACTTATTAGTGGACATTACTTGCCTAAGGATAACTATTTTCAAATTGGATGAGCTCTTGAAACCTGCATCAGCCTTCCAGAATGATCAGCAAACCTAATACTCTGCAACTTCAGCAGAAAATCTAATATCCCATGCCTAAATTTGATTTTTGGGAAAGGATAATTTGGAATCTTTTCCTATTTTAAAGGAGCAGCTACTGCTTAGGAAATAAAAATAAGCTGTCAAAAAATAGGGGGGCCTGAAAATAAGCAGCTGCTTATTGTGAAAAATACTAGGTGGCTTCACAAATTTCCTTCCCTCCAAATTTTCCCTCTGAATTTTCCCTCTAAATTTTTCCTACAAAAATTATTATTAATAATATAATACTGTTCATTCATTTAAATTATCAAGCAGCAAACTATGATACAATGCAACTACAGAGCAACAGCAAGGTACATATTTTCATATATAGAAAATTAAATTTTCAATTTTATTGTAAGTATACATTTGATGTACAATTCTTTAAAATATAGATCTTGCACTGCATCTACCCATTTTTAAAGAATTTAATTGCAACATAGATAATTTATGTTTTTATAAATTATGTTATGAAGACGACAAAGCTGTGTCATTGGAGTATGATGCACATTGCAGATATGTTAAATGAAACAAGAAGATTACTAATTGAATTTAGGCTCAAACATGCACCGTACACAATGGAGAGGTTTACTTCAAACATGAGAATGGATCTCCACCATTCAATCCACATACAGTATACATGAGAATGGATCTCCACCGTCCCATCCATTATGCTATTAGATGATCAAAGGAGATGAAGGGGAATAGCAAAAGTTTTGAATATCTGAAATATGAATAGAGTAACCAAATCATTTAACTCCACATGAGCTACATGGCGTTAGACTTCTTAAAATTTAATAGTCTGATAAGAGGAGTTACAAGCTGCAAAATATGAAATTATACAGAACATTCATCAAATACGATATAAATAAGATGGAGATTACACTATGGTTAACACACAAAATATGAGTTGATGAGAGTATTGGGTGCATGGCAACATTTTTGGGTAATAGGGGATCGATGGATCAAAACAGTAGGCATTTTAGTGATATCCCAATCTGTCCTGTCCATTAATTTGCAAGGGAAGTATTTGTAAGGTGTCATATTAAGGGGAGGTGGAATTTTTTTATTAATGGGTTTAGTGGACTGTATAATGCATTCGAATAGTAGGAGCCATTGCTCATGGAAAATCAACATTAAATCTATGGTTCACTGTTCAATACCATTTAATGTAACCCAAACATGTAAAATTAGTTTTTTATGTTGTTAAAAGACAACTGATATCAATTGTATGATTTTTATGTTTTTCTATTTCTATGCTGATCCAAACCATATTTCTTGTTTCTTTCTCTAAAATTGTTTTGGTATTGGACCTTTTGTAGATATCTTTGTTTTGTTTCATATGTTTAAATTAAATTTATTTTTTTATTCATCATCCAAATTGTCAATTTGGTTGTTTTAATGTAGGTTCCAACAATATATTATTTTCCATTGACAACACTACATTCCATCCAATTCCTCGACATGGTTTCTTGAATTTCACATCACTGCTTTCACAAGATGACATAACTGATAATGTGTTCTCCTCTACTGATGAATATTACCCAGATTTTGTTCCTAATACACAAGTGAACAATGAAGAAGTGGTCACTGAAGAAGTGGTCATTGAAAAGGTAGTTCCAACTAGTGAAGTAGAAGTCATAGAAAATCAATGTCATGCACCTTCTCAAGCAAAAAGCAGAGTTCATTGGAGCATTGCAAACACAATGGTTCTAATCGAAGCTAAGAGAATTGAGAGAGATGCACAATCAAGTGGTGGTGCAACGAAAAAAGCATTAAATTCCACTGAAAAGTGGAAAATTATTCAAGAATATTGCTCTACTCATGGTGTTCATCGCATAGCCAACCAATGTTGTAAAGAGACCCATTGTGTGAACCCCAAAGGACTATTAAACAATAATCACAGCACAATTTTTTTTTTTAAATTAACTAAACATAACATACATGCAATACACATTAAGTCATGACATGAATTTCATTTAAACAGATTCATAACACATACATCCCTTGGGGTACACGAGGAGTCATTATGAGACTGAGATCCACACAATGACAATAAAGAATAAAAGCCAAAGATATAATTCATAACAAAGTAAACATTAACAAATGTAACACACACATGATAATCATTGATAAGAAACCATCTGAGTACATAAATACAACACATTGAATAACAACTGCCAATAGCCACATAAGATTAATACAATGTTCAAGATGTACAATGATACGAAAGTGGTTCCAATCATAAATGGAAACCATACATGAGATAACATGCTACAAATGAATACAAAATATCACAACTGGCTCCAAGACAAATACAACTCTGGAGTCGCGGCATCCGCACCAATCCGCACCTCTCGATCCTCGACTGGGGACCCAATGGGGTGCTTAGCACGTTCCACCTGACCATGTGAGTCCGAAGACCCACCCCCCGTGCTAGGAGCTAACAAGAAAGAGTCCTCAACCAAGGACATCCAAACACGGAACCACAGGACTCAACGACATACAAAAGTATCATAAAACTCAAGGATTACAAGAGTCAATAATATAATAACTTAAAGTCACAAATCCCAACACATAAATCAAAGCAATGACCAATAAACAAGTAACCAAAGAATGATCAAGAAACACTTCCAAATCAAACTGAATTTTAATACACATAATACAATTCAAATTACAATTAAACAATATAATAACATCATATCACAGTATCATAAGATATAAGATTGTAAATCAAATATAAATGAGATCATACGAGACCGCAAAACATACTAAAGATGGATTAAAACAATAATCATAAATCAATTTAAATCAATTCAAACAATAATCTAAACCAACTCCCATAACCTACTTCCAGAGGAACACAATAAAGTAAAACACATGGGCAACTAGGGGAGAGTGTCATCGCATAGCCTACATGGGTTCTCCTGGCCCTTCCTCCAAACTGAGGCGCCGGCCCCCATCTATGGATCTCCTAGCCCTTCCTCCTACTTGAGGCATCGGCACCATAGGGTAGCTCATGCAGAGCCGATAACCCCTCATGAGGACGAGGTTACGACCTTGCCAACCACGGCCTTCTCAGCCTTCCATTAGTCTGCAGAAGCACTAATGAAGACGAGGCATCTATTTTTTTAAATCTTATTATGATATTACTACCCAACCCTCCTAAGTTAATTATTAGGTTTTCACTTGATTAATAACTCACTCGTGGGTTCTCCTGTGCCCTTCCCCTTATGCGGGGTGCCGGCCCCCACGAGGAGCCACTCTCCCTAGAGACCCAACAACATAAAAAAAACCAAGAAACCACGGGTTGTACAATATAACAAGAATATTAGATCACCACTGAGAAACCTGCGAGGCATTACCCATCTCGCTATAAATACATAATCAAAGTCTCAACAATTCCCGTACAACCCTTTTAAAAATCATGAAACCAAAACACTTGCCAAATCAAGGCACATAAAGAGAGAGAACATCAATTATCAATCATCTCAAGCCTCTGGAAGCCAAAAGAATGAAAACCCACAAACAAGGGTAAAATGAAGCAACATGAGTATTTCTCCAATAATTCCAACACAAGGATAAAATTTCCTCAAATATGCGAGTAAATCAGAAAAGCCATAAAAAGGGAAAGGTTCATCAAGACCCATCCGCAAATCAACAATGGTGTCACCCCAAATAGGGAACGCAAAAGAAAATCAACCTTTAAACAAAATCACTTAATAAAACCAAAAGCCACCAACTAGGTATTCCATGGGAGACCTCAATTTTCTCCTCACAAGAATCCCTTAGATTGATACGAAATTACATTCATAAAATCAGCAATATGACAATGACAACAATTATCTAATCACATTCTCAATTTAAAGATACCAACCTACTCAACAACCAAAACAATTACAATTTCAAGATTCTAAATAACCGTCCATATAAGAACCTCATTTAATAGAAACTCAAATTGCCATAAAGATATCCACTAACTAACAATCCAAAAGAAATAATTAAAAATGAAAACTCAATTCAAGGAACAATTTGTTTCATTGACTTAAGTTTATAAAACTACCATAATTAGGTCAACCGAGTTTACTACAATACTTAACCATGGTAAAAGATATACAATTGTATTATTTAAGAGTTTAGTACAAATGCGATACAACATTTAGAATTACAAGGAATTCAACAACCTATACATTTCTACTCTATTTTATCTATTAAATAAATTCTTCTTTGACTACATATAAATTAAAAATCAATTTTCTTTTATTTCTACTAATTTTAAAATCCATTAACTACATCCTTAATTAAATACTAGAACATACTAAACATTTCTCATAATTTAAGAACAAGCATTCATATATATATATAACACCTACTTGAGTTCGCAATTCCCAACATTTAATCTAAAACTCCTAAATTGAATTATTATTCTCTTAATTCTACACTTCCATTATAAGGGAGTACTATGAACTCAATATTCTAGAAAGTAAATGCCTTTATTAATTCATAATGGTTTTTCGTTATTCTAAGAGAAACTAATCAAAAGCAACGAGTTAAACCAAATGTCCTTCCTACTAAATGGCATTACAAATTATAATAATATATGTTTATTCATTCTAAAATATAACTAATGTAGCTAAGTGATTTAAAATCTCATCCTACAAGAGCCATAACTTCACTAAATACCTTGCTTCGACATTTTACCTTCATAATGAGGGTATATTTACATACCTATTCATATGAAGATAGAATACCAAATGCCAAACATACAATGCCAAGGAGACTAACTTATGATAATGCAACAATTAAGGAAGAGTCTCTGGTTAATCAAAGGAGAGTAATTTCTAATTTTCTTATTGAAAAGTTCTACTAATTTGGATCCACATTCTCATACTAATTTGAATAAAAAGCTGAGACAGGTTAACAATAAAATCAGAAAGATTAATTAAACCTTTAAACTTCCTATTATGCTTAGGTACGCAGCTGAGACAGTTGACAAAAGAAATCAGAGAAAATATTTAATTTACTACACCCATGCAAGTCTAAAATTTGCAACTGAAAAAGGGGCAATGGTTTCAGGGAGGCTATTTAAATCTATACAACGCCTCAATTCTAAATGCTGCAACAGTGACAGATTGCCAAGAATATCAGAAAAAGAATTTTAGACGTTGCAGCTGAGATGGGTCGCCAATGGTTTCAGGGAGGTTATTTAAATTTGTACACTCTCCTAAGTATAAATGTTGCAGCGGTGATAGGTTGCCAACGGTATCAGGGAGATTATATAAATTTAGATTACCAGACTATGCGAAGGAGCTCATCTAAACACTGTATCCAATAACATCAATTTCTCTCAGCTTCGACTGAACGGAGGTAATTGGCAAAGGCTTGAATCATTGCGCAGACCAAGAGAATTAAATAATCTGCTCATTGGTCCTCAATTTCTTCACTTGAACAATCTGCTCAATGACGGCATCAGAGAAGACACACGAACCAAGCTTCCTCCAAGTTTGAGATGGTTACGGTTGCAAAAACGTGAGAAGCCATTTTCCTTCAGCCTTGCGGATAACATTTGGGATTTTGATAATAAAATCAGAGAGTTTATTAAAATCTATACACCCTACCATGCTCAAGTGTTGCGGTTGTGACAGGTTGCCAAGTATATCAGAAAGTGAATATTGGAATTTGAAACTATCGCCATCTACTTGCATTATTAACAAATCTCACACATTATCCATGAGACGGAAGGGAAGGAAAAAGATGAGGCGCAAATACGTGACTTCAGAGAACATATCTAAAAGTTGAGAGAGGAACAATTCAATTGTTTGAATTTATCAAGAAATCACAACCTGTCAATCATAAGATAGTAGAGGTATCAATCATACCTGGTTCCTCTTTATCATGATGAACTTCGAAAGGAGACAGATTTCACACGCCTTCTAAGCATCACCATCATTAGACGCCCCATGCATCGGTCTTCCAATTCCCCCATAGCATGGTCATGCTGTTGTGAACATACTTCAAGTTTGATTTTCAGCAAGCAACATCAAAAATCATATATTAGAAAACATGCGCGTCCCTGCCTAGTGTACCCGATTTGCTATCTGCGGGCTCTCTCGCCGTCTCAGAATGGTCCCCTATTGGACGTACTCCGACGACCATAAAGATCCACCAATGCTTCACCTTCCCTCTTCAAACCCCCAGAAAGAAATGAACCATTTTTTTTTTTAGAGCTAAATATAGTTATTATTTTATTTTTCATATTCTACCATTTTCTTCGACTTCCACATGCTTTTCAGTTACAAAGAGGCTTTAGTTAAGAACAACATTTATGCGGAGCAGTTACAAAACTTTACATGCGAAAATTCTATAATTAGATCTGACATAATATTGCATTTAATTTTGTTTAACTTCTATTTTATTTAATACTTCAAAACGCAAACCGAATAGATTGAATCATTAAAATCTATTGGCAATAATATTTACCCTTCACGACATTGGGATAATTACCTTTGAATAACTTAATAAATTCTTAATTATTATCGAATATCATTAAAAGAATGCTTTTTACAAAACAATTAATTAATTAATTTATTAATAATTCTTTACTTAATATTTTATAAAACTAATTTATTTAATTTTCATCTTAATTTCTAGTTTTATTTACTCAATGCTATTTTAATTAATTGAGTACAAATTCCATCAAATATTATGCGTTAACTCCATAAACCAATCACACACAAAAACAACAATACCAATTAAACACCTCTACACAAATCTAGAAAGCTCAAACGGAGGGCACTACAATGTCGAGATCGTTGGGAGCATATTCAACCTGATTACAAAAGAATTAGAGACTATGAGCATAATATTCCATCTGGGCATAACAGTTACTGGAATATGACAAGTTGAGAAGGGGTGAAAAGAAACTTCCAACAAAGTTCACTTTTGAGCTTTATGATGCAATGGAGACCACATTTGGTAAGGATCAAGCCATCAATCCAAGAAATATCACTATTGACTCTTCTGATACAACATATGTATTTGATGAAAATAATATTCCAAATGAAGATGAACCATTGCATGAACCTGAAACACCAAATATGGAAAGTCATGACCCATGTAGAAGTGGTAGTGAAAGGGGCAAACAATGCACAGGAAAAAACTAAAATCAATTTCCAATGCAACAGGCATGAAGGATGTTATTATTGAGAACAATAGGTTGCTGATTTCTACTTTACAAATGGCTGAGGAGGGACGCATGAAACGCCATGAACAACACTTGAACAAGGATGATTTGAATGAAGAAAGGCTACTGAAACTTGAAGAGCAGAAAATTAATGTCCAAATGTTTCAGCATTGAACAATATTGGTCAAGCAATGTTAAAAATCAGCCAATCATTTGCAAAAGAAGATTGACTATGAATTAGGAAAAATAAACTTCAGCTTAGTTTTATTATGCATAGAATAAGTATACGTAAGAAGTGTAAAACACCAGATGGCATATTTAGCATGAAGCATATATAATTGTAACTGAATGTAGAGTAGGAATTACTTTAGTTTTGTCTCTGTTTGAATGTATTCTCTGCTGTTAGAATAAGCTAAAGACCTCTATTTAGAGAGCCTATTGTAGTTTATTTTTTATGAAGGATTTGAATAAAATTATGTCTTACTGTAGCAATTGAGTTTGCTCTGTTTTTGCTCTGCCTTTCTAGCAGATAATATAAAATGAAGGAACATGATATAAAATAACTCAATTTAACAGTTAAAGTTACAATCCATTGGAAATTTTATGTGCTTGTAACAGTTACAGTCCATTGAAAATTTTAGAAAATCCTTGTTAGCTAATAATTTCCATGCTTTAGCTTCAAATTGGTAATTATTTTGCAAAAGAGCTGCCACAAATTTATTTAGTCATAAATTGGAGTTGTGTATAATAAATTTGGTTGACCTCTACCTTCTTTTTATTTATTGCTTCATATTTTTATCTTGAATTGTATCATTGATTCATATTGTTCTCTTAAATTGTATCTTTGTATTTGTAATTACAATATTATCAACCATGTATTTGTAATTGATTCATATTGCTGATTGTATCATACAACCATGTCCATTATTATAAATATGTGAAAGTGATATTTCAAAATATTTTAATGAGATTTTTCTCTTATAGACGCATTCACACAGCTTTCATCTTCAAATCTGCTGTCGTGAACTCACCAAAGCTTCAATAGCCCTAATATTACTTTCATCATCTTTGATCTCATCAGTAGTAGAGGGGCCATTCTAAGGAATAGTACATATGGATCTCTTATGATCTTCCAAAACGCTTCACCAATACACCTTAAATGACATTGCATCCTAATCTTCCATACTGAATAGTTAGTGCCATCAAATCTAGGACTGTCCTTCTTGAATGTTGCCATCCCGGGTCACCTCAAGCTATTAGACTTATTCAAAGGAATAGGCTCTAATACCAATTGTTGGAAGAACAAGGACAAACAACTGAGAGGTGGGGGTAAATTAGTTGTCACAGAAATTTAAAATTTTCTAACTTAACTTAACCTTAATCTCAGATATGATGAATAAGCAATTAACCACAAGCAATTAACACATCAGAGAGACAAAGAAAACAAAGATTTTTTTTTCATGGAAACCCTGTTAGGGGAAAAACCATGGTGGATGTTAGTCCACAAGATTATACTCTGCTAGAAATATAATGGAAAATAATAAGGGGAATGCACATGCATTCAACCACACTACCTAGAGCTCACTACTCAATTAAAAAAGGGGCTCACTTCCCAACAGAGTTGGATTAAAAATCCGAAGGGTATGAACTGAGAAAATAGCTTTTGTGCACAAGCTTGATTACAGTTCCAATTAAGCTCAACACTTCTTCACACTTCACACAAATTTCTTCACACTCTGCTCTATAATCAAATGATATTTGTACATACACACATGGGAGCACATGAAGCATTGTATTCATCAATGAACTAATCACCATTATATATCCACTACATGAGA
>VDFB02223499.1:0-22043 GCA_007258455.2 Sequoia sempervirens
ATCTTATCCTTTCAATCAAATATCTAAATATAAAATATTGCATTACATTGCAATCTTATCCTTTCAATGAAATATCTAAATATAATCTATTAACTATTTGTTGAATATTATAGGTAGTCTAAAAAGACTTTAAACAATAAATTCAACCTTTTTTTCCTCACTTCTCAACCAAACTATTGACTCGACATTCTACCATATTTCAAAATAATTTAAAGAGAAGAGGTTGAACGTAATATTCTCATATTTCCAAAGGATGGCTAGGTACAAGAAGGTCCACATTTATCTCGGCTTTAATAAACTTAAGGCCCCCCTTATTGCATTCTTTTATCAAAAAGTCAAAACCAAAGAAAACAAAGTTCAACAATATATGTAAAATAAAATGAAAGGTTTTTAATTTTAAGGGAGGTTTTAAAGCACTATCCATACAAAATATCTTCATCAAAATAAATCCATAAACAAACAAAAATAATAGATTGATACCCGGCAAATGAAAAATTTAAAACTCAGAATAACACCCACTTGTAATATCTTTTTGGTGAAAGAAAATAAATAAAAAATAAAGCCTTGAACAGCTAGTTAGGGTACCCTACAAGAACATTGACCTTCAACCCCCATTAGGTGGTGGGAACTATCCAGCAAAGCATCTCCGACAAAGCAAATGCCAAGTTTCTTGGGTCATATTCACATGCTTCCATAGAGGATGGCACATACGGTGTTTTCTTGCAGATTCATCTCCTGCATATAAAACGGTCATTTACTTTCCATTTCTTGAGCCAAGAATTGAGGCTTTATCGCACGATCAAAAGTCACCATCCAATTACGTCGTCTCTATTCTATTATAACATCAGCATTTTGGCTATTTAACGCACACCAACGGGATCAAAGCTTACGAATGTCCAGAGAAGCCTCCATTGAATTGTGGAGTATCCACTGTAGCCTCCATTGAATTGTTCAACATCCATAGACGCCTTCATTGAAAATTCAATACCCACAGAAACTTTCATTGAATTGGCAAATACCCAGAGAAGTCCTTATTTGAATCGACGAATACCCTCTTAAGCGTCCATTGAATTGAGCAATACCCACATTAGTCTCCATTGAATTGAGCAATACCCACATAAGTCTCCATTGAATTAGTCGACACCCACAATGGAGATCTGTGCAGCTTGTAGCTAAGCAGATCTGTAATCAGCTAAAGGAGATCTGAAAATGGCGAATCCTCTGGCCCAGGAGAAGGAAAAGCTTCTGCCTTCGGTCAGGGGATCGAATAACTCCAAGCAATCTGCAAACTCTTCTAGCAGGGTATTCACCATAGGCCTAGTGGGTGCCTGGTATTGCTCAAACATTGGGGTACTGCTACTGAACAAGTACCTGCTCAGCAACTATGGGTTCCGATTCCCTTTATTTCTGACCATGTGCCACATGACCGCCTGCTCTTTACTGAGTTATGTGGGCATAGTGTGGATGAAGATGGTGCCAATGCAGGCAATTAGGTCAAGAGTGCAGTTTATGAAGATCTTTGCACTGAGCGTGATTTTCTGCACATCTGTTGTGGGTGGGAACATCTCGTTGAGGTATCTGCCGGTGTCTTTTAACCAGGCAGTTGGGGCTACCACGCCATTTTTCACTGCAGTCTTTGCATATCTCATGACTGTCAAGAGGGAGGCCTGGTTGACATATCTTACGCTTGTTCCTGTTGTCACAGGGGTCATCATTGCTAGCGGGGTAAGCTGTACTTAACTACCTCTTATTTTAAAGCGTGTTTATGTATTTTCAGATGCGTAATTAATATGTGTCTATCTGTATGTAGTACCTACAATTTCATTTGTGTATTTGTATGTATATATACACGTACGCGCCTAGAGGGATATTTACTATATTTACTCGATTGTCTTTGCGTATATATGTATGTGTTTGAAATATTATGTCTCTCTGTGTTTGTGTACACACACATAAATATATTGCCCTAATTCACACAGTTGTGCTGGTAAAGATACATTGGGCTCCCATTGACCTGCTTGTGTGGAAGGGGCTTTTCTGTGCACTTAATCTTTATTTTTAGAATTTTGTTACTATCTTCAAGAAATATGAAGGGGGGTGTGTGCGTGCCCATCTGCCGTGCGGCAGTGCACACAGACACTTGGATATGCTTATGCATACACAAATACATATAGACATTTACATATCTGTAGATATATTGCTTGTATAAATGCATATACACAAACAGAAATACATGCATATAAAGTAAAGGTTTGTTTTAGGGCATGGTTAGCAGAACGGAATTTCTTTCCATTTAATTTATATATGATTTAAATTTTGTGTCCCCGGATTTGACCTCATGACCAAGCTAGGGAGTAACCTGGACGTTGCCAATCTCTATACACCAGGAGAACCAGCCTAGCTAATTGGCCTCTTGGGGATATGCAACTTTGCTCATAGAAATAAGGAAACTGCTCGACTTTACCAGTATTATATACATTGTTCAAATTTTGTACCCCTTAAGTTTTGACCTCGTAACAAAGCTCCAGAACGAACTATCCGTTGCCAATCTACCTAAATTATACACACAATTGCACAAATACATTTATGTGTGTTTGCTAGCAGTAATATACCGGCTTCCATGCTCACTTGCTTATGTAAGTGGAAGGGGCTCATCTACTTTGTATCTTTATATTTTTCAAGATAAATGAAGGCTAACTCACATTGTTTGACAAAAGTGCATCTAGATTGTTGGTTTGCTTTCTTGTTTCAATATATTTGCCTCCTGTTAGGCAATGGGTTTGAACTTTGCATCTACTGTATTAATTTTTGGGTCTGTTGTTAGTTCTTCTATAATGAGTTGGTTAAGAGCATCTTCAATCATTACAAGTGACATTTTTTTTGTTTTGTTTTGAAGGGTGAGCCGAGTTTTCATCTGTATGGCTTCATAATGTGCATTTCAGCAACTGCTGCAAGAGCTCTCAAATCCGTGCTCCAAGGGCTTCTGCTATCTTCTGAAGGGTATTGTGCTTATTAAGCCTTTGCTCTTCCATTTTTTACTTAATCCATTTGTAAGCATTTGGTATGATGTGGTTACATTATTTGAAATCATTATTTACTAGTATGCCCAAAGGCCTCTGGAGTATTGAAGTAATTAAATTTATAAAGGTGAAAAAGTATCTACTCTATTCTGTTGAATTTTCGCCTGTAGTCTAAACATTCCACCTGAGGGCATCCCCATAAATGTTCTTTTCTTCTTGATGAGTTTAAACGCTGGCATGGTCACATTTAAAGAGTTTGGAAGAGGATTTTCTATCAGTCAGTTTAACCTGCACATGATAGAAGAGCCAAAGCTTATGTGTCTTTGGTTTGAACTTTGATATAATGCTTTTGGTTGAAATATATAAAAGAGAAATGGTTTGTCAGATCTGTTTTCTGTTCAGTTTTGCATGTAGAGCTAAGAAGAATGTAGTGTTTAAAATTACACCTAGACTAGCATTGATTGAGCTAAATGTCTGAATGATTATGGTCTTCAGATATCAGCAAATGATTTACCTCTGATATAAGTTTTTATTATTGTCCATTCAATAAAATCGTGATACAGTCTTTATAAAGAGTGCAAAGAATTTTAGCTACCGCTGTTTGGACATCTCACAGGATTAATTACTGAAATGACTAATGTAAAGACGCTGTTTGATAAGTATAAGAATACAAATTAGAATTTTTTTTTGCTACAAAACAAGGTTAGATTTTTTTTTTCTAATTAAACAAATAAAACTGCACTTGCACCATGATAGAAGATCAATTTTTGCCTCAAAATTGATCTCAGGATGTACAAATCAACTTTTAATCCTGTGAAGTATTTTGAAATTTGAATAGACGTGCTTTTTCAATATGTAAAATTGTCAGTATATCTAATCTCCATGATAGAAGATCAATTTTGCCGCAAAATTGATCTCAGGATGTACAAATCAACTTTTAATCCTGTGAAGTATTTTGAAATTTGAATAGATGTGCTTTTCAATATGAAAATTTTCAGTATATCTTATCTCCATGATAGAAGATCAATTTTTGCCTCAAAATTGATCTCAGGATGTACAAATCAACTTTTAATCCTGTGAAGTATTTTGAAATTTGAATAGACGTGCTTTCAATATTTAAAAGTTTCAGTATATCTTATCTCCATCCATTTGTTGTGACCAATAACAGGGAGAAGCTAAGCTCCATGAATCTACTTCTTTATATGGCTCCTATTGCAGTAGTAGTTCTGCTACCTGCAACATTATTTATGGAACCTAATGTGCTTGGGATAACCGTAGCACTTGCAAGGCAGGATTCAAAGATAATTTTCTACCTCCTTTTCAATTCGGCCCTAGCTTATTTTGTGAACTTGACCAATTTTTTGGTCACCAATCACACAAGTGCTTTAACTCTGCAGGTATGTTGAATTCCTTAAGATTAACCTGTTCCCTTTTTATGCTTTACGATGATATGCTTTTTCTCTTTGATTAGTATATTCATGTATCCAGTTATCTTCAAAATAAATTTGAGAATTAGTTTCAAGTTACGAGATTTGAAATTTCTATACATTTTACTTGAAGAAGATGTGTGCTTGATTGGTTTTTATTCAAAGGCAAATTATTATTTTAATAATATGGAGAAACCTATGCTTTTGCACATTTTTAGAGAAATTTATTTCATGTGGGTGGTTCCATGACCATCTTATATTTGTATGTCAATATAACCTCCTTTACAATCTGGAGTTTGTGGCCTAATGCTGGTTAGGCCTATACGGGGGCTGAAGCAACTATTTCTATTTTCAGGACTAATTTTCCCTTTAGATGTAGAGGGTTTTGTTGTTTGAATTTGCCTCTGGTGTAAAGAGTAACCTGGAACTAGGTTATCTTTATCTGCAGACAAGAGTTGCAAATCAATTTTAGAGGCAGGCAGCTGTTCAAAGATTTAGTCCAATAGCAAATATAAGTCTGAATGAAAGATGCAATTGAGGTTCATTGGAAAGTAGTTTTGAGTTGGTTATTGACTTGTCAGTTTATTACATGCATGTGGTTCTATCTTATAATTGCATGCCAATATAACTTCCTCTATAATCTGTTCTTCATGGCGTAATGCTCGTAAGGCCTATACTGGGGGCTGCAGCAACTATTTTCAGCACTGTTTTTCCTTTAGGTCTAGTGGATTCGGTTGTTTGAACTTGCTTCTGTTGTAAATATTAGCTTGCAACTATTTTATCTTAATCTGTGGACCAGCATTGCAAATCAGTTTTAGATGCAGATAGCAGTTCAAAATTTTGATCCAATGGCAAATATAAGCATGAATGAAGATGACATTGGGGTTCATTGGAGGAGTAGTTTTGAGTTGGTTATTTACTTGTCAGTATATTGCTATTCTCATTCTTTCACAAAACTTGATAACTTGGGGTGTAGTTTACTTTTCATTATTGTGCATTACGCTGGCTGTTCTTGAGTAGCTTGCAATGGGATTATTCACTCTTACAGAAAGGTATGATCTGGATTGGGATTATTCTTTCATTAATTTCTTTCAATTTAAAACTCCTATACTTCAGGTGATTAAATACTTGTTTGTATTAAACTGCATACAATTTGCACTTACATAATTGCACTTAGAATGTAAGCCAATTTCTTTTGAGGAAGGTGCTTAAATTTCAAAATTAACTTTGAATCATTCTATATTTATTCATCTAATTGAAAGAAGTTACCAAATCTATAAGAGTGGACGCACTCTGGATTTTGTGGGTGTCTTCTTCCAGAGACCCCAACATCATATCATCTTCATGCTTAGTTGTCTGAAGAAAAGCTTCAAAGAGTAACACCCTTAATAAGCAATAGGATTTTTTCTGACCTAGTTGAGAATCTCACCTACAGTAGCTTTACTCAGGAAAAACCCATAGTTTACTGTGGCTTGAGGCTGGAGCCATGCTAGTTTGAATGGGCAGGTCGGTTTTTTCACTAACCTGGGCTTGTTTGTGAAATACCTGGGAAAAAATTGCGGGTTATTCAATAACCTGCTAATAATTAACAGAATATTGAGTAGCCTGTGGGTTTTTCCTAGTTGTTTCAAAACACCCGTCTCTTTGCCTATAAAGCCTGGATTTTTCATTTACACCTCTTTTTTCACATTTTCACTCCATAATTAAACTGTTTCAGGATGCAGGTGAACAGGAGATCAGGATCATCAGTAAAATTGGACACACATTGAGAATTTGAGAGTAATTGGCAATCTTGAACAGATTCTTTGTCTTTGTTTTGTGTTTGTTTCTCTTTCTACTCTATATTTGTTGTGAAATAACATTATCAGTTGTCTTTTTTGTTTTTTGTATGAATGTTTCAGCACATCTTAATTTGCTGGAGTTTCCACATTTTAAATCTGAGTAATCAAATTCTATTTACACATTCATTTTTCTATGTCAATGCTGTGTAAATGGAATGCTACTATGAATGATCTCACCCTTGATGTGTCATGTATATGTCTATTGATTTTTGCAAATTTTATCAATTTAATACATCCTTCAATCCATAAATTATAAAAGCCTTTCACCAGTGCATTGTGTCTATTTCACCTTTTTGTGCTGTGGTGGGAATGAATTTGACATATTTTAAACTTCCTCCAGGTTATCAAAGCCTAGGATAAAGAGTTTTGTCAATTGGAATGGATCAAGATGAGATTGGACTATGCAGTTACTGGCAATTCTCATCATCCTTCAATCGAAAAATTATAAAAGCCTCTCACCAGTGCATTGCATTTATATCAACTTTTTGCCCTGTGGTGGGAATAAATTTGACACATTCTTAACTCCCTCCAGGTTGTCAAAGCCCAGGGTAAAGAGTTTTTTCAATTGGAATGGATCAGGATGAGATTGGACCATGCAGTTATTGACAATTCACATCATACACAATAGGAATAATCAATTATTTCGTGAACTGAATTGCAAAAAATAAATATCTCTCTCCCCAAGTCCATAGTTTCCATTAATGATAGAATCGCAATGTTCCACAGGAATGCGTCCTAGGAAGTTTGGGTGAGCTCCGCAATGTCTTGGAAATCCAGGGGCCTTGGGGACTTGGAGGGGAGATTCCCTTTTTTCAGGACTAGACAGTCTCCATTTGGTTCATAAAAATAAAATGGGTAAATTTTTAAGGAAAAATATGCAAAAAACCCCTAAAAATTAAAGGGGGGAGGATTGTCATTGCAAATGCAGGTTATTGTATTTACTTTTTAATTTCTCACTTGCTTTTACCTGTTTAGTTTGTTTAAGTTATTTTAATAGCCATTACCCTTCCTTCCCAAAACCTTGTCCTCTATCCCTCCAGCCTGAAAAGTCAGAGAAATACTGCAGAATCACAGAAATTTTTATGTGGGTTTGTCCACTGATGTGGATTTAATTCCATCTGCATGTTGACTTATGCCCATCAGACTGCCGGCCTTTTCTGTGTGCAGAGTATTTTCTTTTTCTTATATTTGTGCTCTTATTTTCACAGGAGCATGGAACAATCAAATAGTTCATTAGCTCCATTTCATCCAACCTTATTCCAAACTATATAAACTGTCTGCCTGTTCTGAACTTGTCTACTGCCATTCAAGAATTGTTGTCCGCTGTTAACACATTTTGCCTGCTGACTCATTTGTTTGTGAATAGTGACACATTTCTGGGGAAATAAATTCAAGTACTTTTTATCGTTATTGACATATGAGAATTATGCTTGGGATAGTCAAGGACTCAGGTTGATATTTGGTTAAGAAATTATAAATGTTTGCATAGAAAGATTCCACATACACTGAATAAGAGCCAAAGGGGCTACAGTGTCCATTTTTACCTGAATAATTCACCTCTGAAGAAAGATTTGTTGTTCTAATTTGATAGCACTCAATCCTTGGTCTTGACTCAAGAAATGCAGCATTGGACAAGTTATCTTATGTCTTATGACTCTTGAAAGTAATACATTACTTCTTGTTTTTAATCATTTCTAATGACTATCTGTCTACAAGCTTGCCCAGATGCTTTCTTCCTCGATTATCCATTTGGATTTGAATTAAAAGTTTGCAGACACCTGATATCTTTACATTTTGGTACATCCTGTTAAACATTTGATGTTGTTATTCATCCCTCATTTTGGTAAGTAATAAATATATAGAGATTTAATTTCATATCATATTTTGGACAGTTAATGACTAAAGCAATATCTACTGAACTAACTCACTTGTAAGCTGCAATGTGATAACAAATTGATGGCTTTGTGTTGCTTACAATTCATATGACATTAGAATGCAATTTGGTCAAGTAAGCACCCAAAAGTATGTCTGATTAGTGTTCTGTTGATTATAGAATGTTCATACTCAAGAACATAAAATATGATTGTATCCTGCTGTTCTAAATCAGAAATCAGACCTAATCAAACTGAAAGAAGAATGGAAGAAGTAACAAGAACAATCAACAGAAAAAGATGTAGCACTAATGGCAACACTTTGACAACATGCTGATAGCTAATCCCACATTCTAAACCTGCAATACCATCCAATGCAATGTAAAACCTCTATTCCAAGGCCTATATTTATAGGAGGTGAATCATTCAGGAAACTAAACAACAGTCTTCCAAAGGAGTCATCCATGTCATGGTGAAGATGACCATCAAATCCAACCACTACCTTTCATGCATGGAAGTGTAACCCTTAATATTGACTAGTCAAACAAGGTGCTCCATTTGGAAGTTGTAACTCCTTTTCCAAGATGTTCTTACGCGCTGCCTGAAATAGACCGTCTAAGATGCTTTTCCTTAGTTCACTATGTAACTTTCATTTTAGTGCCCTCTTACATTTGTCATGATAGAATTGCTAATTGGTATAGTATGTTTTCCAAGGAATCTCATGCATTTCTCCAAGTGTGGTGATCCATTCCATGAGGGGTCGACAACTTAACACATTACAAATTATTAAATAAAACATTGCTTGTAGGATTAGAAAGGTGTTTAACATGTAATCCTAACATATTAAAAAATAATGAACTTTTCATTTTTAATAATCATTGTGAAGAACTAACCAAGTACACATCACTCTTAAATTTTTGCCATTCCACTCTATACAGTGTTAAGACTTTGCAGGTCGCTTGGTTTGTGATATTTTTGTCTGCCTCAGCATGCCTTATATGGTGTCATTAACCAAGCTGTTTTGTTCATACTGGGTTCATCCTGCATTCTTCGTCTTTTGTGAGTTCACTTTTGTGCTCAGTCCTTTATGTCACCAGTTTGCTGATATAATTTCCTGGTTTGCTTCTTAATACGTCCATTTGGTGCTTCCTATGTGTTACACCTATCCTGGCTTTAGTCTGTTTGTCTTATGCAAGTCGTTGTATTGGTATTATAATAGGAGCTATAGCAAATTTATATGTAGCAGTTGTTTGAGATAATTAGAATTATATTATGTGATCAATTGGTTACTAGCTGGCCTGACCTTTTAGAAGAGTTCAGGTGTACTCATGCTAGGAGCATTTATTTACACCGGTATTGGTTGTTGCAATCCCTCCAAGGCCCAGTTTACCTGATATGCCTTGTTAGTTTTGTTACTTAAAGATTTTAGAATAACAGATTACTACGGGATGCTAGATGATTTAGCTCAGAATTTGTAAAGTAATCTTGAGTCAAAGAACTATTTTACCACCCAGGTCTGACACTTTGCAAGAACCATAGTAATAAATAGAGTTTCTGTCCTGAAGTTTTAATTAGAATTTTCATTTTATTTAGGAAAAGGTGTTTTGCTTAACAACTGAGGCTAGATGACAGCATCTTTACATATCTAATCTGCATTCTCTAATTCTGTTATATAGCTAATTTTGCAACATGGATTTTAACTTTCAAGTTTCAATCAATTAGAACCTGTTTCTGTAATCTTTGATGTAATATATTGTTTTGAAGGAAACTTCAAAAAACCTCAAATTAGGTTAGTATTGTTTGAACTATGCTAACTTTAATGTCATTATTATCTAACCCCTAACTAATTATACACTGATTTTTAAAAGCTCAAGAGGTTAACTTGGAATGGTTGTTTATATTTTAGATAGTTTTTATTCAGTTGGAATTTATTCTGCTTTCATTGTTTACGTGAGAGGGATTTCAGTCATTTAGACTGAGCTGGATTGGATTTGTGTGTTATGATTTTTTAAGGGCTAGTTATGAGATTTAGCTCAAAGTATGTTAATATCTGATGGAAAATAAATTGCTTTTCTAGTAAAGTTTCACATTATAGAGATACGGTTTTCTTTGATTCAACGATTCCTTTTTTGTTTTCAGTAAAGAAAATTGCTTTAACGAGTTTTAAATTGGCCATCTGATAAAATGAGTAACTAGTGTTTAGTTGTTACATAGATATTAGGCTGTTATAAGTTTATAACCTTGTCACAATGTTATTTATTTGTTTTTTGACGGCAGATTAAAAAAAATTATGAATAGAGAGATTTGCTTTTTTCAGTGTAGTTCTATTCTAAGATAGCCTCTTTCATCGCTTAAATGAGCAGGATTGCAATCATAGTTGGCTTAAGAATGCTTTGCTGATAAGTCTGCGTTTTAATAATGAGAGTTTCTCTTTTCATTCAACTGCATTTTTTTGGGTCAAGGACATTGCTTTGCTGAGCTTTAAATTGGCTGTCCATCTTATTTTTAACATTGCATTAAAATATGCCCTCTCTATCAAAAGCCATTATCTCTGTCCTTGTTGATTTATTGAAGTGTATTTCTATTCTTGAAAAATGTCTGCTTCACAGGTGGCAATTTCAATTAATAATATGTCAAACACTTATCCCTTGATATAAACCTTTGAGTAGTAGTGATAAGTTCAATCTCATCTCATGGGTAGATTTTCAATGCACAAGATGCATGTTCTATCATTTTTATTATGTTATTTCCTATTCCTTTTTCTTTCCTTTTCATTTGAAATTGATGTTTTAGTAGTGCATAGTTCTTAGGAAACCCCATCATAGGAATGTGGGCCATGTACCCATCCCTGTACCCACGTTTTTGATGACTATATTTATATACAATATAGCTGTCTCCTTATTAATTTATTCGTGTACCCTAAATTGAACGGCATCCCTGACTCCATACTGATACTGGTACCCATGTCTCCTGGTAATTATGTGTTTTACACAGTTTCTGATTATTAGCCTTTTTAAAACTCAAATTTTTTGTTTGCATTTTGACAAGTGTTTCAGGCAATTTCACAAAATCTAATGGTACATTATGTTATCCATATTATGTTCCAAATCAGGCATCAAATTGTCTTTAAAAAGGAAATAAAATAGTGTATTCTGTTGGTATCATTTAGCTCTTATACTTATATCAATGTATGGTATCTGAAGCTGTTGAAGATTGCTGGATTATATGATTGAATAATGCTCTACATCAAAGACTTTCTTTACTTTAGAATGTAAAAAGTTTGTAAAATTATGCCAATTTCTCCTACAGGTACTAGGCAATGCAAAGGGAGCTGTGGCAGTAGTTGTCTCTATCTTGCTCTTCAGGAATCCTGTATCTTTTATAGGGATGCTTGGTTACACCCTTACAGTCATTGGGGTAATTCTTTACAGTGAAGCAAAACGGAGATTCAAATGATTTTGAATTTAAAAATGGAGGGAGTTCTTATGTGGGCTCAGCAGGTGCTGGAATATGCTTCCTTTGGAGGAAGTGTCATCTGCCCTCCAAAGTTGAACAAGGGATGCATTGTATACTGTAATTTTTCATTGGAAGCCAGAAAAAGATCTGATTTGAATTTATGGGAGGCCAAGAGGAAATATGAAGAAGTAGGAGCTGCTTTTTGGTCTATTTGCGCTGCCTTTTTGCCATTTGATCTGACAAGAAAATGTCATTTCATTTCTTTATTCTTTTTGAAGTCAACATATTTCAGTTGGCAATTCACATGTGTCATTTTTCCATTTAGTTAATGAAAAACATTCTTGTATTGTTTCTATATTGACAGTGCTTCTATCCATGGTGTCTTTTCCTTTAATTCACTAAGAGAACTTCAATCTGTCAACTCTGGTGTTTCTATTTTCTATTCTTTTTACACCAAATAGAAGGGAATTTTAAGGTTATGGGGTACTGCTTATTGATAGTACATACAGAGAAGACAACTTTGAGAATGGTATTATCACTAATAGGGAAATGTTAAAAGGGAAACTATGCGCCTAAGATTTCTGGAAGTTGTTTTAGACAGATTTTTATTTTCGAAGTTAAAAAAAAATAATATGAATTTGAATTTCAACTGTATAAAAGTGGGATGCATTTGCAATATGCTTGAGAGCATGGAATTAGATTGCCTACTTGATGGCAGGTCACCCCTTCTTGCTTTTGAGAATGGTATTATCACTAATAGGGAAAAGTTAAAAAGGGCAACTATGCGCCTAAGATTTCTGGAAGTTGTTTTAGACAGATTTTTATTTCGAAGTTAAAAAAAAATATGAAGTGGAATTTCAACTATATAAAAGTGGGATGCATTTGCAATATGCTTGAGAGCATGAAATTAGATTGCCTACTTGATGGCAGGTCACCCCTTCTTGCTTTTGTCATAGTTCAGTGATAGCCTGAATAAAGGTCATTCATCTTTCAGATTGTTAGACTGAAACTCGTGTGTGAATGGGCATTTGTAGAGTGCTATTTCAGCATCTGGAAGTTTGGAACCATGGAGTGTGAATCAGCAAAATCTTTTCAAAGGCTATACTTGTTCTAGATCTTTTAGTACTTGGTTTTGGGGCAGTGTAAATGCTTTTAGCAGACCCCCACAAAGTAAGTCTGTGTCTTATGAATGCACGTGAATTACAATACATGATGCTAGTTTATTGCAGGTCACAGTCACATGTCTACCTGACAATATGTTTGATGTTCCAAATGATAGAGTGAATACTGAGACTTAATGCAACAACACTGTAGAGTTTGAAAGCAACTTAAATTCAAATTGATCATCAAGATTGATTATGATCTTTGGGAGCAGTTTGAATTTAGTGAATAATGGATTTCTCTGTTTCTTCTATCTTTATTTAGAAGCAAATAACACGGAAGTTCATTATCGTTACAAAAAAGAAGAGCTATTCTTCCATAGAAGTTGAAATATGGATAGACAACTTTCATAAGCCAACTATTAGGTGATGTGGAAAATCAAATTGGACTGACCAGAAACTACTGACCACAGGAATGCAAGAAGATTGTAAAATTGTCCTCTTCTGTCCGAGGATGGATTTAAATAATCTAGTTAGTTAATGTGAAGAACTTTTTTTGTGAGTTTCAGTGTGTTAACAAAAAAAAATGTTCTTATGATGCAACTTCCACACGCTAGGACAAAAAACCTTACACAGATAGAGAGGAGCTCAGAATTTCAACATTTACATAAATCTTATAGTGCCAAGTTCACAACTTGGAACAAGTACAACCACCAAGAGAAACAAACACGCACAGTATGATATCTCCTTTTATAAAATTAATCTATAAAAGATAAATTTATTGACAGAAAAAAGTGCTGCAGAATGGTACCATAATGATCTGGGGCCCAAGGGTTTAAATAGCTGGACAACTCTCCAAATAAGAATCTGGTTGAGTTAAGGTGCATTTAGAAGCTCATGAGATAGAATAAAGACAGATAAATATATATAATTGAAACAGTAAATGTATTTTTCTGTGTTGCAGTTCGTACCCAGGGCCTGGAGCAGGTTGGTCGCGAACCAGTGGGAGTTACATGCAATGAGTCTGGCCTTTAGGCACGCGCCTGTCGCGTGCCAACCATCTCATGCCCTTTGGTCGCATGGGACCCGGGGTAGCAGCGTACCAGGCGAACCTTGAACCTGACCCAGCTCTTAAGTGGGCCCAAAAGTGAAAAAAAAACAATTTTTTAATTTCTATTTTGCCTCTAAACCCTAAAACGACCCAATATGAGGCCTTTCAACACTAAAACATTTCATTTTTACCTCTCATTTTGCTCTCTCCATTTTTTTTGTCCATCTTAGCATTTTGAAGGGAGGTGATTGCATTTGAAGGAGATCGATTGTGGAGTGGCAAAAAGCTTCTACAAAGGAGATTTAAGTGTTCAAGGTATGCATTTAAACCCTATTCTTCAATCTTTTGATGAATTTTTTTAAGTTTCTTAGTTTTTGATGAATTTTTTCAAGTGGCGAAGTTTTTAAATGTATTTTTTTCATACACTGGAAGACCTGTGACAAGCATAATCGTCAGGAATTCTGAGGATGGATGACAGGTTTTACAAAGTGATAAAGTCTCAGAATCTGTATTTAAAATTTATGTACATAAATGTACAAATCTCATGTCTATAGGAAAAACTAACATGGAGACTTTAATATCAGGTGAATCTCAGGAAGACCTGCTTGCTCCTCTGATATATAAAATCTGAAATTAATTTTCAGGAAAAGCAACCTAAGTATGATAGGAAAGAAAAAGCAAACGTACCCATAATGAGATAGTTAGGCCCTCTAGACATCCCTTCTTGTCTATACCCTCTGCGGAAGAAGAAGATGAAGAACTAGAAACCACCACCCGCAAGAGAGGTCCATTAGAGAAAGCATTTAAAATGGAGGCAAGAGATATTGCTGAAGAAAAAATTGCACGTTGCCTCTATGCCAATGGTCTTCAATTCAACTTGGTGAGATCACCATATTGGAAGGACATGGTGTCAGCAATAAATAGTGCACCTCCTGATTTCACAAGTCCTGGGTATGAAAAGGTGCGTACCACCTTATTGCAAAAAGAGAGGAAATATGTAGAGGCCCAACTAAAACCAATTAGAGATTCTTGGGTTGAAACAGGTGTATCTATTGTTTCCGATGGATGGAAAGATAGAAAAAACCGTCCATTGATTAATGTTATTGCAGTGTCCCCCAAGGGGGCAATGTAATGTTTTTAATGAGTTATTTGTGAAGGAACGAAGTGAATCGATGTTCATTTCCGGGATTCTGTTGACTCCATAGAGATGGTGGGTAGTGAAAATGTTGTCCAAGTAATTACGGACAATGCAAAGTTTGCAGGGCTGCAGGTGCTTTGGTAGAGGCCAGATATGAGCACATCTTTTGGACACCGTGCACTGTACACTCCCTCAATTTGGTGATGCAAGCAATTGGCACCCAAATAGAGTGGGTGAAAGAAATATACCAGGAGTCTGAAGAGATCCAGATGTTTGTGACAAACCACCATATGTCACAAGCAATTTTCAGAACTTTTTCAACATTGGAATTGTTGAAGGTAAATTTTAAAATTTAATTTATTTAGTTTCATTTATCATTTATGTCATGTTTTATATAATTGAATAAAATAATTTTTATGCATTATTTACATATTTTAAATGTGTTATTAACTTACTATTAACATGTTCTTAGGTTGCCGAGACCCGGTTTGCATCTCACACAATTGTTTTGAGACGACTTGTGAAGGTGAAAGATGCATTGAGTCAAATGGTTATTAGCAACCAATGGAGTATATGGAAGCAATCAAATTCAGAGAGGGCCCAAAAAGTCAAGGCATTGATCTTGAATGACGATTGGTGGGATCGTGTGAATTATGTATTGGAATTCACCGAACCTATCATGTCTAT
Source organism: Sequoia sempervirens (assembly GCA_007258455.2). Classification (NCBI taxonomy): domain Eukaryota; kingdom Viridiplantae; phylum Streptophyta; class Pinopsida; order Cupressales; family Cupressaceae; genus Sequoia; species Sequoia sempervirens. Next base: position 15,592 of record VDFB02223499.1, read on the forward strand.
GCTTCGGTTTGTTGATACAGATGAACCATGCTTGGGGGATGTCTATGATAGCATGGACACAATGTTGGAAAAAATAAAAATAGAAATACAAAAAAAAGAGAATGATCCTGAAGACACCTTGTACAAAAGGGTGGAAGCAATTGTTCTTCATCGTTGGAACAAGATGACAACTCCATTGCACCTCCTTGCATATGCCCTATCTCCGAGGTACTATACCACTGAAATACTTTCTATCCCAGGGAGAATACCGCCATATAGAGATGGTGAAGTTGCTAATGGGTATAAGACGGCATTTAGTAGAATGTTCAGTAATCCAGAAGTGCATGCAAGTGTCATGAGAGAATTTGGAATGTTTGTCACAGGAAAATCAAAAAATCATAATGCTTCTGTTGCTAGAGACCAATACAAAATGGATGGTCTTACATGGTGGTACCTCCATGGTCAAGATTTAATGTACCTCCAACCTCTTGCAATCAAGATCCTCTCACAAGTAAGTTTTTTTTTTTGGCCACTTGTATTGTAAAATTTAACACTTAACATTCTTGAATTTATCTTGCATTTTTTTATTTTATTTTTAATTTTGTTGGTTTTTCTCTCGGGTTGCAAACTCTTCTTCTTTGAGCAGGTGGAGTACATACTCCTTTATCCACTCAGTGAAGCGTAACCGGTTGGCTGCAAAAAGCGCTGAAGACTTAGTGTATATTCATTCCAATTTGCGTCTTCTGTCACGTAAGGATCCTCAATACAGGCAGGGGGCAGCGAGGCTTTGGGATGTAGCACCCGAGTCTACTGACTTGGATGCAACCATTCAGGATCTTGCTAGAGCCACTATGGATGATGTGGGTGATATTGATGACATATCACATGGTGTTGGATCCGCTTTGGGTTCAAATGATGATGATTTTGAAGTTGAAACCACTCAAAATCCAAGTCATGATGATTCTGACAATCCTTTTGATGATTGATGAGCACATGAACAATGAACATTGAATCATGTTTCAATGTTTCATGAACTACATTTTGACTTTTGTAATTCAGTAATTTTATTTGAATATTTCTCAACTATCAATTGGCATTTAATATTTATCTTTGGCATTTGGCATTGATCAATGATCAAGTATCATACTATGAAATGATTTAGTTTTACAATTGTAACAATTCTCTATGTTTCTCTTATTTTTTTGTATATATAATACATATATATATATTTATAATATATTAAATTATTAATATATATATATATATATATATATATATATATATATATATATATACACACCTACGTATACCCACATCACATTAACCCTAAAAAATTTTTTTGCAGTACCCGCGTAGGGTTCCCTGATACCCAGAACTTAGTCCACAGACTTGAACCGGTAGCAGGTATTTTTTTATTTAGCTATTCATTCTGTACATAGCACACCCTTGAGAAAGGCGTATGGCTGTTTATCTTTTAATCTAGATGCTATTTTCTATCTATCAATCTATTGCTGAGCTACATATATGTACATGTATAATTTACATAGATTCATCTTGTCGAGGTTGAGAAGAGTTTATCGAAGTTGAACAGGCTATGGAAGTTGAACTGTTCCACGAGCGACTCATTAATATCTTGATAGTTGGGTGGTATGGCATTGATTTGTTGGCTGATCAGATGAGGTGCTGGTGGATAACTTGGCATAGTACAAACCTCAAGGGTGCCATAGGGATCACCATAAACCATATGGATGCCACTTGGGTCACTTCTGCAATTGCACCATTTGATGACCTTAGAGTAATGCTTAGAATGATGTGATAAGAATTCCCATTAACTATGCCTTGGTAGTTTGGCTTGGAAATGTATTGGATCCTTCAAATGCCATGGTAGAAATGGCAGCGTTTGGATAAGTATGATTATTACAGGTGTGGTCCTGTACAAAGTGCTTTGTGCTACTATTGGAGTGTGCAACATTTGTTAGAGTGTTGGATGGTCGTTTTCTTGTGAGCATTTGGGAGGTACTTAGGGGTACCACAAACTTGGGAAGTATCCCTATAGTTACCACAAGCCATGAGGCTCGCACGAGTCCTACCACATATATCACTATTGGTAGTTCCTCTTGGATCAGTCAGCCCTCCTTGTAATAGTCTTGATAGCATTGAGTCTAGGAAGTAGGTGCAAAGTCTCGACTTCTAGTTATTGCTTGGTGAACTATTTGGCTCGTTATGGGAGTAGACTCTTTATGACAACTTTGTATACAAGTATAGAGTAGTTCTTGGTGTGCATGGTTTTTAAAAATTGATTTCATTTTGTTGCCACAAATTGGTCTTAAGTTGGAAGTGTGGGGGTTGCTTGTGTAGTGGCTAAACTATTAGGATTTATGTCAATGGTTCCTTCAAAGGGATTGACTCCATCATCTTCTATTTTGGTTATGTAAGCAAAGTCTCTTGAGCACGACACTCAACATTGGAGTGATTGTTGCTTTTGTCAAAGAGTCTACATGGCTTAGACAATTGGAATTTGTAAGCATTGGTGTTGAGATTATTTTCTGATTGTTTTAGAACATTGGAATGTTTAGGCTTACTTGAAACCTAGGGGGGGTTGAGTTAATGGAACCACTCATTCAAGGAGTTCTACAAACTGATTGACTAGAGATCTCAATTGGTTCATGAGTGCTTTCGTGATTGCATTTTTGCTTGTTTAAATCTCTTCTTGTGTTGATTTGGCCATCTTGACATGAGTTGGCAAGTAGTTTGAAGTTGAGGCTCAAATACTTTAACCATGCCCTTTAGCTTATGCACGATTTAGAGAAATTGCTTTGATAAACTATTTTTATTATTGCTAAATTGATACTCTTGTTGTGGATGCTTACAAGGGATGCGGATCTTTATACTCTACATTTGGAAGAGGTGTGTGTTTGCCCTAGTTGCCTCCTTAAGGGACATGTGTAAACTCCTTGTCAAGAGTGAATTGTAGAAAGATGCATGGTGAAGAACACAACAAATTCAAAAAATGTTTTTAGTGTGGTTGTGGATGACATGATGTACTAAATTTTGATACCATTGATCTAGAGTCCACAAGTTTCATCTTGGTGGACAACTCTCTAGATGAGAATCTAGTCAAGTTAGTTATGTGGAAGCTTATGGGATAGAATAAAGAAGAGACATAGAGAGATATAGGATTGAAATAATGAATGCATTTTATTTAGCTATTCATTCTACAGACTGCATACTTGTGAGAAAGGTGTATGTTTATCTTATAGTCAAGTTGCTATTTTCAATCTATTTGCTAAGCTACATATACTAATATAATTACGTCGAAGGCGTGTCCCTATATGAACTTTCCAAGTTCATTTTCTCCATCAACGGTTGAAACATAGGGAAACGGCATGGTTGACACATAAATCATTGTCGACCGTTGATTAATTTAGCTGTGGCGGAGATTTGAGGTTAATTTCTCAGCGAATCAGCGCCAGATTCTGAGGAACCTGAGGGCGACAGAGTGACGAAAATAGGGCCTGATTTTTATCATCGTGTCGTTTAATTGTCATTTGGTATCTCGTCATCACAGTGATGGCACCGTTTGTGAAATTCCTCCCTCTGCCATGGACATTGAGTCAAATCTAGCTTTGGCAAGTTATGCGGTGTGAGTTTGGAATACTGATGTTCAGGGCAATGGGGGAACTGTCATTGATTTTGGCACCACCTTGACCTACATTGTAGAGCCTGCATACCAGATAATCCTTGCAACATTCAGAAAAATTGTATTGTATCCAACGGTCAGGCCTGTGCAGAGCTTTGATCTGTGCTTCAATGTCTCAGGTATTGCCAAACCCCAATTACCAAGCTGACTATTGTTTTCAAGGGCAATGCAAGGTTTTATCCTCCTCCTTTGAACTATTTCATCAATGTTGCTGATGATGTTAAGTGCCTGGCATTTAAGGGTGTCTCTTCTCCTTCTGCTTTCTCTATTCTTTGTATTTTTTTGCAGTAGAACATTTTTATCATGTATGATAGGGAGTTTTCTAGACTTGGGTTTGCTCAAACTGATTGTTCCTCATCTTAGGGTGCATATTTTTGCTTGGGATTATTGTTGTTTGAAATGATCTCTAGCAGAAGCAAATCTCAATTTCCTTGTTGCTTTTTATTGTGCTCCATCGTAGTTACATTTGGAACAATATGTACATCCATCGAAGCGTAAAGGATAGATGAATCTTGTCAGATATTATAGTAGCATTTCATCAATGTTGCTGATGATGTTAAGTGCCTGGCATTTAAGGGTGTCTCTTCTCCTTCTGCTTTCTCTGTTCTTTGTATTTTTTTGCAGTAGAACATTTTTATCATGTATGATAGGGAGTTTTCTAGACTTGGGTTTGCTCAAACTGATTGTTCCTCATCTTAGGGTGCATATTTTTGCTTGGGATTATTGTTGTTTGAAATGATCTCTGGCAGAAGCAAATCTCAATTTCCTTGTTGCTTTTTATCATGCTCCATCATAGTTACATTTGGAACAATATGTACATCCATCGAAGCGTAAAGGATAGATGAATCTTGTCAGATATTATAGTAGCAACTGACCTAGTAGACATGCATGCAAAAAGTGGAAGCAATAACAAGGCACGTGAACTGTTTGACATAATACTTGATAAAGATCTCATCTCATGGACTGCAATGATTGCAGGATATGTACAAAATGGATTTGTTGAGAAGCCTTTGGAAACTTTCAAGCAAATGCAGTTGGTAGGTGTAAATCCAAACTCCACAACCTTCGCCAACATCCTCCCTTCCCGTGTCAAAATGGGAGCTTTGCAATAGGGTATGGACATCCATCAAAGCATCATGAAAGGAGGATGATAAAAAATTGAGTACACCACACCACCACCCTGTAACCACATAATATGTGCCCCCCCTCATCTAAATCATTATTACTATAATTGACATACATATTTTAAATACAATATTTATTAAATAAATTTATTTTATTTATTTAATAGTTATTTTATAATTTTAATAGTTTAAATAAGTTATTTTATGCTATTATAGAATAAATAAATGATAAATTTGTCATGTCATTCTTTTTCTTTATTGAAAATGATTTTTTAAGATATAAGGAAATTTATCTTTTAATCATAAAATTAATTTTAATAAAGCATATTTGTTAAGTGTATCACAATTTGATGAGAAATGAATTATTTAAGAAATTTATAAAAAAAGAAGGGTGGAATGAGCATGTTGGTGAAGAGAAGTGGAGCAATGATTATGTGAAAATGTTTTTATTTAATAGTTATTTATCCATCTCTATCCCCTATCTCATTGTCTTTAGTGCTCTTTCCCCCTCTATCTATCCCTTTTTATATCCATATCTATCCATCTATCCTCTTTACCTATTACAAACATAACATGAGCATCTTGGTAATCAAGCCTACTTATATTCTTAATTTAGAGGTCTTTGAAGCTATCCCTTGTCCATTTAGACCTTTGTTACATAAACAACATCATTTGCTAAATGACCTACCAATAGACCTCATGTACTCCACATATGTTTGCAAAAAATACACCAAAATTTTCTCTAATTGACCTTTCATACCTCTTCGGCGTACCAATTGCACACCAAGGTGCAATAGCTAGTTTACATAAATTCATGTCGTGGAGGTTGAGTCATGTATGGAAGTTGAACCTTTCCATGTGCGACTATATATCTCAATGGTTGAGTTGTGTGGCATTGAATTGTTGACTGATCACGTGATGTGTTGGTAGATGACTTGACATATTGCAAACCTTAAGGGTGATAGCTAGATCACCACAAGCCTCAATGTTGCCCCTTAGGTTATTTTGGCAATTGCACTACTTCATAACCTCAATGTGATGCCTATAATGATGCAATAATATTTTCCATGAATGGGACCTTACGGTTTGGCTTGGAGGTGTACTCAACCCTTTTGAAGCCATGGTAGAAACCACAATGTTTTGATGAAGTATGGTTAGTGTAGGTGTGTTTGATTCTATGTATAATGCTTCATGCCAATATTAGAGTGTTGAATGGTTTAGATGGTCCCATGAGCATCTAGGAGGTGCTTAAGTGTACCACAACCTTGGGAAGTATCCCTATAATGGCCACAAGCCATTAAGATCACTTGAGTGTTATTGTAGGTAACACTATTGGTAGATCCTTTTGGATCACTTGAGGACAAAAACAAAGGGCTCTATAAGGAAGCTAATCATGCTCTTTTGGATAGTTCGATTGAGGAATGTTGGAAACTAGTTACATCTTAAATAAGATAGGGATGGACATAAAAGAAATGCAATAATTTTACCCATATCCAATCAATTCCACTTGTTATTAACCTTTCTAGTCATCGAAGAAAAGCATTTGGGCACCAAAGTGTGTTGCATACATGCTTCTTAGAGATATTTGCAAAGTCTAGAAAGTGGATGTCTATTTTCTTTGGTATTGACACATGGCTACCAATTTCTTT
>VDFB02223500.1:0-42651 GCA_007258455.2 Sequoia sempervirens
GCATAAAGGGGTCAAATAAAGCATAAGAAAGGTGTAAATAGAGAAGTTATGCCTAAAAAAGCATGAAATATTGTTACAAGACTTTACAACACTTCAAAATAGGACTTGATATGTGATGAAAAGGTGATTTTTTAGGTGAATTGTAATGAATAGAGTCTAGAAGATTGTAGAAATTCTTTACAACACTTCACAACACCTTCACCAGAAGTCATTATTTGAATTTTTGTACCTAAATATGCATGTTCAAGCCACATTAGAACATAAAATTAGAGAAAAATAGACCAAACATCATGAAACAAGACCTAAAAGGCCATGAAAATGACAAGGGGCCATTTTTCTACGACACATAGCCATCATCACATATTCATCGATAAGGGATGAGATTCAAAATATGGATATCTAGGTTGTACAAGGTGGATTTGAGAACATAATTAATGTAGAATCATTCAACAAATATGTTTTCAGTGTGAATGTAATGAAAAAGTTGAGTACCATTTATGTTACTCTTGATGTATGTAGTGATCACTTGTCTAGTTATTATCAAAGTTTTGAGGATATTTAGAAGAATCATGCGACTTGGAAGTTGCGGATGATTAATGTAATTGTTCCTAAAAATAAAGTCATGGCCTTAGTTCTTAATTCATTTAGAAAATTAAAAGAAAAATATTATCTTCAACCAAAGCAAGGTGCAACTAAAAGGACTTCTTTAGAAGACATCATAGGCATTGCAAAGAAATGAGTTTAAAATTCTCAATGAGTTGATTTGTGTAATTTCCTTATTGTAGTTAAAAGTTAAAAGTGACTGGTTATATTTTAGTGTTTTTTTTGTAATAGTTACTTTTATCACATTTTTGTAATAAGTTAGGAAACAAGCTTCCTTTTCACAAAAGTTAAGAAATTTATAACTAAATAATATAAATTATTTTGTCTTTCATAATTTTTGGAAGTAGTTACCAAGGTGGTTGCAAGATGGTTACAAGGTAGTTATCGGGAAAAATTCTATAAATATAAGACTAAGCATTGTAAAGGACTTTTGGTTCTTACAGACTTGACATAATTGATTATTGGAGTTGTATAATTATAAAAAGGGTAATGGAAAATTATTTTGGAAGTGCATCCATGTGATTTTTTCTACTTGTTATTATTAACCCTTCATATGCTATGCACTGATAATAACCTTTGTGATCCCGGAAAATAATTTGTGAAAGCAATAGTTAGATTTTAATAAGTTTCTTTCAAACATATTCACTTCTTATTATTTGGATATGATGTGTTTGGATTTGATATGTGTTCATTATTGGGTTTCTTATGCGTAGTATTTAATCCTCAGGATGGAATCGTTTCAATATTAAGTAGTTTTATGAAACTCTACTAATATTGACCTATATTTGTTATTAAGTGTTTCTTTATCCATTTTAGTCAATTTAAGTATTTTCATACCTTTTTGTACTTTAGGACCTTAAAAGTACACAAAAACCTCAAAAACTCCTATCATACGAGGAGATACCCCTCTCAAATGTAGAGGAAGATTGCCATTTCACACACAATCTCTCCAACAATTGGATTATTTTTTCCACTTTCCATTGGGCAAGCCAAGTATCATTTCAAGTGTCAGTCCACTTACAAATAGGCTCCATGGCTAGTTTAACCGAATTCTTTTATTTTTACAACAATTTGCATTGCTACACACAATTATAATTGCCATTGGATCTAACTTACATGGGTTAATACCATTACTAATAATTTGATGTTTTATAGTTTTTTTTTTTGGAACATTTGATTTATCTTTTAAAATATGCATCTACAATGTTAGGTAGACAATAATAGTTAAACCTTCCCCATGAACTTACAAGGGTGATATTACTATTTTAAGCTTTCTTAAATTGGAAGAAATAAAAACAAAGAGGAGAACTTCATAAAATAAATATTTAATGATGTACATAGTTCTAGGAGTTTGATAAACTGATTGATGTAATTTTCTTCCCATTTATTGCTTCCAAATACATTCTCTTTCATTGGGTTGATTCATGGCTTCATAGTTATTCCCAACTCATAGACTTCCTTCATTACCTTGAGCATGAATTGTTGAATCTTATCTCAATCTAGGATTTTTGGAAGGCAAGATGATGATAATTTAATGGGTAGAAGTATAATTTCCACTCCAAACTTCACTACCTTAATGAAAGATCTTTAGCTTGAGTGGCTTAGAAACATGCCCATAGATGGATGCATAATAATCTACAAATATGAGGCCCACTCACTATAAATAGTCCCTTGGTCATTTGTTGAAGAATAAAATTCCTTGGTTCAAAAGGAAAAGTTGTTATGTCTCTCCTTAGAAAAGTGAGAAAGAGCAACACCCCCATAAAAATGGAAGGTATATTGCCTCCAAGGAAATTACCAACACACCAATCTACTCAAGTTCAATATAATTTTTTCTCCCAAATAATATGCACACAACTGACAAAGACAATTTTCCAACCATCTTAGAAGGATTCCTAGTCCAAAAGGATGCTTTAGGCATGATTAAGTGGTAGAGGCCTGGAAAGAACCACTACCTTCCCAATGACACTCTTGAAATATTGTATAAACTCACCTTCAAATTCTAAGAATGATCTGATAATAAGAAAGGAGAATCCATGTACTGATTTAAAGATGCATTGTAAATCTGAGATATATCCCTTACTATGTTCCAAATGACCAATAACATACTATAGTTCAAAGGGCCATAAAACAAGTTAATTAGATGGAAAATTTGAGTTGCACATGACATGATAGTTGAATATTAAAACTCATAAATATGAAAGTTTGAAGTCATGATATTTGTTCAAACCCCTCAATCAATTGGGTCCCCAACTTTTAGTAATTTTATTTAGCTTGTAAATTAAAGGAAAACAACTTAAGACACCCGAAAGACCAACAAAGGTTTTTTCCACAACAAACTAAATGTGCATCTATCTAATAAATGTTATCTAATTCAGAATATACTTGCGCATTCAAAAACTATTTGTTTTTAAAAACCTAAAACTCATATCATGTGTACATCACATTTGCAAGAATACCGAATTTTCCAAACTCATAGAAACAATGAAAATTGGCCCAGAAAACAACCATGATTTTTTTATTAGTAATTCAATAATATATAAATTTGGTATATTAGAATCAATTAAGCGAAAAAATCCAAAACTTGTATCAATTGTAGATACTATAAAAACTAGAAGACCTTCACAAAATAGAGGAAATATGTTTACTCGTTAAAAAGAGTAAGCATTGGTAAGAGATATCAATCAACTCTGTGAAGCCAAAACTGATATCAATTATTTTGTAAACACTCTGAAAACCAAAAAAGATTCACTTTGGACAAGACAATTTATTAAACTCTTTGGAAAAATTAAAATAAGGAAAAGTATACATTATGGATTTGAAAGAGTAGCATTTTAGAAAAATAATATAAATTGGGTGTCCCCGTTCATAAATTTGTGAATCCAAAACCCATCAATTTTTCAAAAACATCAAAACCAGAAATAAAATGTTAAAAAACTTACACAATGAAAATCCAGAAATAATTTGCAACAACCCAAAACTCATCAGTTGTTCAAAACGTCAAAACCAGACAAACATCAAATCTAATAAGGAAACCGAATTTTATTAAAATCATTAAAAAGCTCATTGTCGGATACAAAAACTAGAAAGTTTTATTTACCTAGATGGGATATTTTGTGTATTGGGTGAGGGAGTTGAAGGAGGTGATGAAAAGCGACTGCAACATAATGCTCCAACTGAACGGAGATATTTGATTTGTTTTTCATTCCTAATACAAAATTTGTACTTGAAATCTTCTGTTTGGCCACTTTTGCATGTATCCCAACTGCTGCTCTTCATCTACACTTTTTATTATCTCCAAACATTTTCTCCACCTGCTATTTATTGATTTTCTCTTTACAAGCCTGCTTAATGAGATTTTTTCTAATATTGATTGCTTAAGCTTTGATGGATGCAATGTGAGTATTAAGAATTTTTGATCACATGAAAGTTGTTTGGTGGAATTTTTGAGCGTCTAAAGCTAGTTTGGTGGTATGAGACTAGTTTTCTATGTTTTATGGAGTTGTAAGTCCATTTAAAAACTTTATGGGTTAATTATTTTATAAAAATATATAAAATAAATCTATACGTCTTTAGGTATCATAAGTTTGGAGGGAGACTAGACCTCATGACCTCTTGCCTACAACAAGATGCTTTTAGCCAATCAAGCTAGGACCCCCACCCCTAAAAGTATTAATTTTAATTATTTATTAATATTAATTATTATTTTTAAGTTCTTAAGAAAAAAATATAAATAGTGTATATGAACAATTTTTAAAGAATAATAATTTAAATTTTTATTATAATAAAAACTAGTTACATCAATATCAAAATAATAATGTTTGAAGTGCATCACATATATTTTTATTATGGCATGTGATATTGTTACCACAATTTTTGTTCCTTTGCAAAAACATGTTCACTTACTTAAAATTTGTCTAAGTATGAAAGTTGTCGATCTTTCTTGTGATTTTCAAAACTCCATCGACCCCCGCCCAAGTTGTTAAAACCTCATTCTTGTCCAATATGTAGAAATCTATTCTTTAAAGTCATTGGTCTTTGCCAAGTTCGTAAAGGTTTGGTGGAGTCCAAAAGAGTTGTCCCAACTTTTGTAAGTTCTGCCGAAGTTAAGTTAAATTATTTTGGAGTTTCTCAATGGTTATGAAACATGTGTCAACCTTTGACAAGGTCATTAAAACTTCTATTTTTTTTGCTCAATGGTGATAAAGGCTTTAAGTGATCTGTGGAGAATATGTTAAAAACAAAGTACTTTTGGATTTCTCAATGGTTACAAAACCTCTGTCGGTCTTTGACAAGGTTACAAGAACTTCCCATTTTTCCAAAAAGGTGCTTCTTAACCGTTCCTTTTTCAAATATTTAAAAGTGGTTGAAATGAATGATAGACATCAAGGGTTACATGCTAAGCTCGATAGAAGAATGTACTAACTACCCATCCACTCAACCATTAATTATGAGATGTTTTAAAGTGTTTCAAACCATTGATAAATACATATTTCAAATGAGATGGGATAAAGGATTAAAGTAAAGTGGAGAGATGAATTCTTGCATTTGTCAGTTCCAAAGCTAAATACATATTGAAGGTACTATTTTTTTGCCTTAATCAATTATAATTTTTTAGGGATTCTATTTTGAAGTAAAGAATTATATTGGCATATGCCTTCCCTTGCGAATTACACATACATCGTAGGATTTTTGCTATAATGAAATATGCATATTAGGGCTATGAATATGTTTTGGCCTAACCAATACCATGCCAAAAAATGGGGATACTAAGTTAGGGAATGTGAGCTTAGACAAGTTTTGGGAGAGAATTGGAAAGCCTAACTCTCCCTCCATTATGTAGAGGTTGATTGAAAGTGGCTTATTGCAAGCGACCACTTTTCTTGTTGCGATTCAATGTCAGAATTTAATAGTGGAATGAATAAACATTATGACTATGAGGCATGAGAAGTCAAGACCCATGATAATAGATTGGTAGTGAAAATCCAAAGAGACACTTTTACCTCATGTTTGAAAATCTTAGAGAGAGAGAGTGGTACTCGGTATTTGATTTCACTATGCCATAGACTTCTTTTTCAAAAAAGAAAGGTTATTATAGGAATATAATTTATAGAGAATGGCTTGCCATACCTACGAAGGGTAAATCCAAATTACCCATGAACTTGCATAGGAACCATTTTGTAAATGAGATTTTTGATATTATTGTACTCCTACATAGGTTGAAGTGAAATGAAAAAGCTCATGAATTCAAAGAGTGGATGCATTTCTCTATTCAAATTATACTTGGGGGGACATAGTTCTTGGATTGGGATCAACTTATCAATGATCAAATACATCACATGATCGTCCACTGTCAACTTAATAGGTTCTTTTATATGTCCTGTTACCTGATTTATGTATTTGCTAATGCAAGACCCTAGATGAGGTTGAGACCAAGTTTATATCTGTGAGAGGAAGTCCCAATCTTTGAGTACTATGACAAGCTACAATTCTAGGAAAGAGCTATTTTCATCACAGAAGGACTGATACCTTTACCATGAGAGAAACTCATGAGATATAAGGGGATGACGGCTTAAGGGTTACTCCTTAAGCCATACAGCTGATTGATAATTATGGGAGCCATTTCATAAAATTCTATCTAGGTTCTCACATATTAAGGTTAGAGGTTTTGATGGTTCTCCATTAAAACTCCCTAGGTATGTTGAAGATAAATTTTTATTAATAGAAGTTTGTAGACAACTAGCATAAGTGAATAAAAGATGCCAAGAAAGAAATAAGGTCAACATACAATTTCCTATTGGACTTGGTGATTTCTCATGCAACTCTACGTCAGATGCACTCAAAATCTATAGGGACCTAGTTAAGTATACTATACATTTTTATGATGCAAGGTTTCCTTTTGATGGAAAATAATTTGTAAGGAATCTATAGCTTTTTGTCTACACTTCCCTTCTTGACAGGTGTCCAGTTTAGATTTTGCAGAAAACGAGCTGAAAGTGGTCTCCAAGATTCAATTAGAGGGCTTTGTTGGCTTGAATGAATGACTTTGATGGAGGCAACACCTTTTAACACTTTCCTCTTTGACAAATTTGCACACAAGACCTACAAAACACAGGGTTAGGGTTAGAGAATAGAGTTTTGCCCAGGATTTAGAAACCCCAATTTGAAGTAATCAAACCTTATAAATGGAAATGAAATAGAAAGAGAATGATGAATAAATAACATGTAATGTCACAAACTCACCAACCACTTGATGTTGAAGTCTGAAGATATGCAACAAGATGCTCCAATGGATGTTTGAAAGTACTTAGAAAGCTTGAGAATTGCTTGAATGATTTAGTGAATGAATAGGTAATTAGACAATGCAAAATGAAAGGAAAACCTAACTGTTGTATACTTAGTTTTACTAAATTTCTCAAAAATAACACATCAAGTGTAAGGTTAAGAGAATGTAAAATCCGCTGAAAATTAAAATTATTTTGATTTTTTGGCCTAGTGGGACTAAGTCACCCCTAGGTGTGTTTGGTCCCCACCAGGAATTACTAGATTGGAAATTGAAGTGTATTTAATGTTGCTTATTAGAATGTTCTAAAATCCCACCCTACATAAATTTAAAAGTGCATTAGGGGGTCATTTAAACATTAGAAAGAGGTTGGATTATTGATGACAAAGCCTAGAAAGAGTGTGAGTTGTTGACTCTTTAACACTTTGAAATGAAGACTTGAGAGTGAGTGATAAGAAGAGGCTTATTAAGTGAATTATAATGAAAAGGTCCTAGAAAAGTGTGAAAGTGGGTTACAACACTTCATAACACTTTTACAAGACATCCTAGAATTCTTAATGATTCACAAGGTTCCAAGACCTAATGTGAATGTGTTGACCACATTACAATATTAAATCTAGGAAAAATCAAGCCAAAGTCCATGAGAGAGACTCAAGTGAGTGTAAAACTATCTAAATATACATTTTTTGGCAACAAAGTAAGGTCTCTTCTTAGGGAACATTATTCCTAATTTCTCTAAGGACAAGCCAAAGAAATATCACACTCTCATAGGAAATCAAATACAATGACACCACCAAGAAAGAGCATCACAAGAGAAATAAAAATCACTGGCTGAAACATGAGTGTTGATGTATGCCCCCCACTTCAAAGTGTTCTGCCCTACATTCTTTTGTGAGCAATTGCTTTAAGTAGAAGAGGGACATGAGGAAAACATTTACAGAAATCCCTATGGCAAGTCATGTTTGAATTGAACCATCATGAATAGAACATGTCACATAGACTAACTTAGGCATGTCATCCACATCCCAAAGCTTGCTCTTATATGTAGAGATTGGTCAACTAATACAGACAATGGCAAGTGACATAAGAGGAAAAAGCTAACTAACCCCTTGCCCCCACTTAGTGAAAGACAAGGATGAGTCAAATAGGATGAAAATAAGTTTCAATTAGAAGAAATAGGTGCCTCAACACAAGGAAGGGCACCATAATCCTTAAGATTTTGAATTCTATTACATAAAGCCTTACATTCATTAGTAGCATGACCATGAACTCTATGATATGTGCAAAATGAACTCTTGTAGTAGAATTTATTTCATGTTCTTGGAGGTAGAGTTATCAAATGATCTTGGGATTCTCGACAAGATACCCTCTTGATCAAAAGTCGAAGATGTTGCTTTATTTGGTGACAAAGATATCTCTTGCTTAGATGTACAAGGTGTCATATCTACATAAGACTCTTTAGATTGTGAGATTTGTTTTTCTCCTTGAAAGGAGGATGTAAAATCTAATGAATTCAAATCATTATTGTTTTGTGAGATGTGATTGACATTAAGCAAAGATTTCTTTGGTTTTTTTGTTTGTTTCAAAGGATAATAATCAAGACCACTAGTGTCTATCAATTCACAATGCACTACTGTTAAAGTCAGCTTAGAGGAATCTTTTGTTAGACTATTGATATTAAGTGAAGGTTTGTTGGTTCTTTAGAGGGACAATATGAGACCATAGATCTTTGCTAGGTGTTGTTAGGCTCTATGGGTTTACAAATACGCTTGTTCTATAACACTACGTGTATTTCCACTATAACCAAGTTGTTTCACCATTTCATAACCTTTTCCATAGAGATTCTTTGTCTCTTTTGGATTTGGTGGTTGTTGATAGTTAGTTTCATCAAAGTTTGTTGTGTAATTTGTTGTCTTTTTTTCTAAAGTGGTTGAGGTGGATGCTTTTGAAGGGTCTTCAAATTTTTTTGTTGACATTACCACTTTTTCCTTTCCCTTTTTAGAGTCTTTGTTTATGAGCTTATATTCTCCCATGAATGTTGGTTCAAAATTCAGCGATCCCAAATCATCTTATAATAGCTTCGTGACTTCTTCAATATGGTTTTCTTTGTGTGTAGTTGGTGTTAATGTTTTCAAATGATTTTCCTTGTATTTCTCAATGTTCAAACAACTTTTTGGGTCAGGGTCAGCTTTGAGTGTGTACACTTTGTTGTTGTAATTATACTTCATTTTACAATGAAGAGTAGAAGGCACCACATTCATTGCATGAATCCATGGTCTGCCTAAAATGAGATAATATGAAAGATTGTGAGGCATAACATAGATCGGTGTTTCTAATGTGGCCTTTCTAGCTATAATAGGAAAATTGATCACACCAAGTGGTTATTTTCCTACATTGTCAAATCCTTTAATAGATAAAGAGTCAGGTTGAATTTTTGATTTATCCACACCAAGCCTATCCAAAAGGGTCACACTACACACATTAAGGGTTGAGCCATTGTCAACGAGGGTTCACTTTATCCTTGTTATTTTATATCAAGATATTATTGTGAAAGCCTCATTTTTTTTTTACATCCAAAGGAGGGAGCTAACTTTGGGGAAAATATTGTCGACATTTATTCCTTGAATCAGGGCTGCTATTTCATTTGGTTGCATGTTAGAATGGATAGGAACTTGTTGCAAGCATGTTTGAAGCATAATGGGATAATTAGGTGAATTCTGAATTAGGTCCCATAGGGATATCTTTGCAGGAGTATTCTTAAGTTGTTCAACAAGATCCTACTCCTTCCAACTATGCAAAGGGAAACAAGGAGGACCAAGTAAGATAGGATTAGGAAATGAGAGGGATATTGAGGGTGTTTGTCTTGGTTGTAGATTGTTTCTAGTGTTATATGTATGGGCAACGATATTATGACTCGACTGCTATGACACATTATTCTTAGGTGGGTGGAGGATAAGTTTGGGTTTTTTTTTTCTATGATGGTAGGTAAAGAATTAGAGGGTTCAAAGGATGTCCCATGAGATATGTAGTAGGTCCATTAATAATGTGGGATCTAACAGACACTTGTACATTCATAACCTCAACTATCTTTGCTTGATGTATTTCTAACAAAGAGAAATCTAGAATCACCTTTTTATCAACACCTAAGGAAGCCACATTACTATTGTTGTCATTTGCTTGCACCGTGATATCCTCCCTAGGTGGAGAGTTGTTAGGAGAAATACAAACCAAATTTTCTTGACATTCAAGGATTGGTTATTCTAAAATGACTTCATTGCAAGTAGGGAATGATCGATGGTTGAATTGTCTTGCTCAGTAAGGGTTTCCTTAGGTGAAGAGGGATAATTAAGATTCTCATGGCTTTCATCAATCAATGCATCTCCTTCACAACTAGGAGAGATATGAGAAGGATAAGTATGATTTTCATGGTCATTTATGATTTCATTCCTTTGTTCCCTAATGCCTTCCAAAATAGGATCTAGGTAGGGGAAGGATCATAAAGAGGGTTGTTATAGACATTAAATATTTGATCATCTAACACCAACATATCCTCATCATTTACAATGTCATCCTCTTCAATGAAATAATTTTCACAAGCAAAGGGTGAATGGAAATTAGGTAAGGTGATATTTAGAAATGTGTCTATGATGTCATTCTCTTGTGCCATAATATCTTCCAATGTAGGAGAGTTAATAGAAGAGGAGTTTTTAACAATGTCATGATTCTCAATGAGTGCATCTTCTAACATCAAAATACCTTCATCACATGTAGGAGAGGTATTAGGAGAAGAGCAATTATGATAATCAAGATTGTCTATATTTTCATCTTCTTCTATCACATAATTCCCACAATTACGAGAGATAAGAGAGGGTGTAGGTTTAAGGAAAATTCCAACATTTTCACTCTCTTGCACTAAGAGATTCTCATAACTAGGGAAAGCATTGAATGAATGACCAACATGCTTAGGGAATATATTTTTCTTCGCAAACTTGGAAAAACTCTAAAACTAACATTTTGTGAAAAGTAATCTATGCAAGAATGGAAAGAGACTAAAATGCAATGCAAAGGCCTAGAATGAATTATGTAATTGAAATTTTTAGATTCTAAACACTTAGGTAATTTGCTGATTTCCCTATGCCACAATTTGAAGATGAAATGTTGCAAATACAAATTTGGAATGAAGCATTGCGTGAAATAAACCACTTTAAGCTAGATTTATTGAAATGCATGTAACAAAAATTGAACCAACTAAAAAAACTAACTAATGGCAGCAAAAAATAAGTGTAGAAACAAGGTTTTTAATTCTATGAAAGGCAATTTCAAATGTGCATTGGGAATTATTTGCCCATAGGGGTGTATGAGTCCTATTAAGGGTTTTTTTTTTAAATTTCAAAGAATTTTAAATGATTTTATATTTTATGGTTTGTATGATCTATAAACTAAATGTAAATACAAATTTTAGATGATTTGAGATGCAAAAATGCAACCTATATGCACACTTTCACTTATGCAAAAAATAGAAACCCTAGAATGCTAATTAACTAATGCAAATCCCAATGCAAAGTTAATGCAAGCTAGATCTAGGATGATGATGCACTCTAAATCAGAAAAGAAGGTACTGAAAGGTTTGGTTCACCAAAATATAAGATAGAAGGTTGCGTATTCAGTTTTTTCCAAGTTCACCAAAATGAAACATTAGAAAAATGGGGGAGATGCTTTCCTATGGTATAAAACATAGAGCAAGACCCACTTTGCAATTATCTCATTTTAGGATAACCCTAGAGATCTCAAAGAAAAGGAGAAAGAGGCCTTGCAATAGGGTTGTTCTAGAGGCTGATTGCATACTAATGAGGGGTTCACCACCAATCTAGGGCTTGGAAAGAAAAATGCAATGCAAGATGTAATGCTTAACCCTAATTCAATGCAATCTTTCACTAAATGACTTATAAATGCATGAAAATCACAATAGGAAGATACAAGATCACATGTGTGCACCTAGAAACCTGAAGCAAACATGAGTGAGCTCTGAAATTTTGAAAATCCTAAAATTTTGACCTATTGGGACTCATATGCTAGTTTGGGAGAATCAATCCTAGATCAGGGTTTTTGCACAGGAACATGTTTCTAGAAAAAGGGTATCTGAATATGCAAAAATCCTGAAAAATGCATGTAATGGGACTCATTCACCACTTCTGATGAATTCGTCCCATTTTGTCACAAAGTGTCCCAAGAGCAGAATATTGAATTGAAACTTTGCAAGCCTTTGAAGATGGACCAAATAAGCACTTTCCCATCGATTTCATGCAAATGGATGGATATTTTGCCCCAGATCTGTGTTTCCATGAGTCTTGACAACTTTTCAAGACAATCTTGACAACATTTGCAACTTTGTTATTTTGGTACTTTTGAAGGATTCAAATTCACTTTTCTTCAATCTATAAACTTGCAATCACACATGTAATGAGGAGAAAAACTTTTTGATTGTTAGTGAATAGGGGTTTTTCTTGGTCAAATCCCTTTTAGGTAATATAACCAAATGATGAAATAATAAAAGATGAACATGAAACATGAGAAATGATACCTTGAATGATGTCTTGTAATACAAATCAATAATCTAGCATGAAATGACCATTAAGGATATAGATCTAGATCTTGAGATAAGTGAAAATGCTTAATCTTGGATCTTGAATGCAACATCACAACACTAGATCAATAACATGCTTGATGCTTGATAATCTTGACATGATGAAATGATCTTGAATTGCTACAACAATTGATGAGGAATTCTAGCCTTGAATGCCTTATAAATGATCTTGTAAACACTTAAATGCTCTTGTGAACTCAAACTTGCAATTATGAATGCTCTCACAAAAGTCTTAGGTGAGAATGCGTGAAAGAACCCTGTATTTATACTTAATTATGCTAAATTTTCCAAAATTGCAACACTACAAGCTGACATCAAATCTAGGAGGATAAAATATGGCAAAAAAATTGAATTAATTTTCATTTTGGGCCACACGGGACTCATTTTCCCAAGGTGGCGAATGAGTCCCATTAGGCATAATTTATGGGACCATTTTTATAAATGCTTAGAAAGGTGTGAAACTAGGTTTGGGACCCAAAAGCCTAGGTGGGACTCATTCACCCAGGGTGGAAAATGAGTCCCATATCACTAAATATGGGCCATACAACTTGAAAACATGTGAATTATGATGGGATGTTGGTTTGTGTCAGGATTATCCTAAAAAAGATGCATTAAATGAGGCTTGTGGATACAAAAAAAGGCCAATTAAAGGATAAAGAAGCCCAAATATTAATTACAACCCTAGAAAAGTGTGAAATTATGTTACACCACTTTACAACACTTTAAAATAAGGTAGGATTAAGGCACATTTTGGTTAAAAAGAGATTTATTATGTTTAGTCCATTAATACAACCTTAGAAAAGTGTGAAAGTGTGTTACAACACTTCACAACACTTTAGCAAGGTACCATTTGAGTTCATTAGTTCAGAAGGGCCCAATACCCAATGTGAATGTGTCAAACACATTACAACACTAAATCAAGGTAACATTAAGCTCCATTTAACAAGGAGGGCCCAAAAAAGAAAGGAAAAGTAAAAGGGATACTTTTTTCGTTTCCACACCTTCAGGATGAATGGCTCTCAAACATTGCATATGATAAATTACCTTATGGAAAATTCCCAAGGCACTTGTCTCCCAAGGAAAAGAGGAACCTCAACTTAAAAAAATAAAACTATATCATTTGGGAATATATTCTTTATAAAAGAGGACTAGATGACACGTTTCTAAAATTCATTGATAAGAATCAATAAAAGAGAGTACTAGAGACATTCTAGCATGAGGCATGTGGATGACACTTCTTTTCTACTATGACTACTTTCAATATTTTAAAGCAATTCTATTTCTAGTTTGGGATGTTTAAAGATGCATATTATTGGGTGGAAAATTATGAAACTTGTGCAAATAGTTCACAGGAAGGCCTTAGTTGGCAACACTTTCATTTGGACCTATGGTGATTGATGAACTATTTTAGCAAATGGATTTGGATTTTATTGGGCCTATTAGTCCTTAATACAATGTTGGGAATACTGATATTCTTACTGATATAGACTACTTTACCAAATGGGTAGAGGCCATTCTTGTCAAGAGAACACTTCAGAGGTAGTTTGTGACTTCATCAAGGAAATTTTTTAGGAAGATTTGGAGTACCCTACAAATTGGTCAATGATAATGCTACTATTTTTTCTTCTAGTGAGATATCTCTTTTTTGCTATGAGCATGGAATCTCTTTATCTCATTTTGTAGATTATTATCCTCTAGGGAATGGGTAGGTAGAATCCAGTAATATCAATCTAGTTACTATTATTAAGAAACTAATGGATGAAAATCAGAAAAATTGGCATAAGAAACTTATTGAAGCATTGTGGGCATACATGATAACTCCCAAGAAAGCCATAGGTATGTATCCTTTTGAGTTGGTGTATGGGATAGGTAGTACTTTTCCTCTTCCACTAGAGTTGTCATCCGATAAGCTACAAATCATGATAGAGGATCAAGAATTATGAGGAAAAGGATCATGTATCTCTCCAAGTTTCAAGAAAAAATGAGCAATATGGTAGAAAAGATCACAATGCACCAAGCTAAAGTCAAGAAAATTTTGACAAGAAGGCTAGGACTATAAAGTTCATGGTCAGAGATTTGTGTTGCTATGGGATAAAATAAGAGACTCTAAGGCTGTGCACAAGAATTTCCATTCTCTTTGGAAGGGTCAATTCAATGTACTTCAAGAGTGCGAACCAAACACTTTCAAGCCATCATACCTTGATGACACTCCATTGCATATTCCTTATAATGGGTAAGATCTAAGTTATATCAAATGTGAGCATTCATATATATATTATGTCTGTACATAATTAGTCTAAGAGTTTTTATCACATTTTGGTGTGTTTTCCTTTTCCCTAGTTGTTTGAGAGTTCTTAGTCCATAGTTTGTCATTGATATTGACTTTGTGCTTGCTAGTCCTTGTCGCTAATCAGATCAATTTGTTACCAAAGTTTTTATCCCTTTGCAAAAACATGTTCACTTACTTCAATTTTGGCTAAGTATAAAAGTTATCAATCTTTATTGTGGTTTTCAAAACTTCATCAACCCACACCTAGGTTGTTAAAAGCTCACTCTTGTTTGATATGTTAAAATCTATTCCTTAGTCATTGGTATTTGTCAAGTTCATAAAGGTCTGTCAGAGTCCGAAAGAGTTCTCCCATCTTTTGTAAGTTCCAATGAATTTAAAGTTAATTCATTTTAGAGTTTTACAATGGTTATGAAACTTTCATTGGTCTTTGATAGGCTCATCAAAACTTCTATTTTCTTTGCTTGATGGTGATGAAGGCTTGAAGTGATGTGGAGAATATGTTAAGGAAAAAGTATTTTAGGATTTCACAATGGTTACAAAACCTTTGTTGATCTGATATGGTTACAAGAATTTCCCATTTTTTTGAAAAGGTTCTTCTTAACCGTTCCTTTTTAAAATATTTAAAAAGTGGTTGAAATGAAGTATAGACATGAAGGGTTGCAAACACAAAGCTCTGTAGAAGAATTTTTTAATACCCATCCACTCAAGAATTAATTACGAGATATTTTAAAGCATTTTGAGTGATTGAGAAATACATTTTTTACCTGAGATGGGATAAAGGATTGCAGTAAAGTAGAGAGATGAATTCTTCTAGCTGTCGATTCTTGGAGCTAAAGACACATTGAAGGTACTATTTTTCTACCTGAATAAGCTTTAAATTGTTGGGAATTCTATTTTGAAGTAAAAAATTGTATTGGCATAAGTCTTCCCTTTTAAATTGCACATACATCCTAAGGTTTTGGCCATAATGAAATATACATATCAGGTTATTAATATGTTAGCCTAACCAGTACCATTCTAGAAATTGGGGATACTAAGCTAGGGCATGTGAGCTTAGATGAGTTTTTGAAGAGAGTTGGAAAGCATAACCCTCCCCATTACATAGAGGTTGATTGAAAGTGAGATATTGCAAGTGGTCACTTTTCCTATTGTGATTCAATGTCCAAATTTAATAGTGGAATTTTCATTAAACATTATGACTATGAAGAAAAAATAGATTGGTAGTGAAAATGCAAAGAGATTCTTTTGCCTCATGTCTAAAAATCCTAGAGAGAGAGCAATACATGGTATTTTATTTCACTATGTCATAAACTTATTTTTTAGAAAAATAAAGGTTATTATAGGAACTTAATTGCCAAAGAATGGCTTGCTACACCAAGGAAGGGTAAATCCCAGTTACTGAGGAACTTGCATAGGAACCATTTTGAAAATGAGATTTCTAATCTTATTGTACTCCTACATAGGTTGAAGGGAAATGAAAAAGCTCATGAATTCGAAGAGTGTA
This sequence comes from Sequoia sempervirens, assembly GCA_007258455.2. Taxonomy (NCBI): domain Eukaryota; kingdom Viridiplantae; phylum Streptophyta; class Pinopsida; order Cupressales; family Cupressaceae; genus Sequoia; species Sequoia sempervirens. Next base: position 16,325 of record VDFB02223500.1, read on the forward strand.
TGCATTTATTTGTTAATATTATACTTGGGGGGCATAATTCTTGGATTGGGATAAAGTTATCAGTGATCATTTAATACATCACATGATCATCCAATTTTGGCTTAACATGTTATTTTATATGTCCTCTTACTTGATTTATACAATTGTTTTTGATAAAGGAAAAAATGGGTTTTAAAGGGACCCAAAACCACAAAGTTTACAAGTATAATAAAGAAACATTATTAAAGACCCTAGAAAACAAGAAGGCTACCCAACAGAAAAAGCAAAGAGAAGACCACAACCACCAACCAAAAGCTAGCACAAACTAGCACAAAAGAACCAACACAAAAACACCCAAAACTAACCTAAAGATTTCAAAGTATCAACAACCTCAACTTCAAGGCTGCACATATCCTGGATGCCCTTTTTCAGAGCCTGAACCTCTTGTGGCATCGAGTCAGCCTTTCTCTTCAGGTGTGCTCTCATCCTCTTCGAGGTGCCTGCTTCCTCAATCTTTCTTTTGTCCTTATCAACATCCACATCCACCACTAGAGAGCCCTGTTGGAGATTATCCTTTTTCTCAACCATAGTGCTCATGACCATGTTTTTATGTTTAGAATTTCTGTGGTTTTGCTCCATGATAGTTTTTATAGTGTCCCTAATTTTTCTCATTTCTCCCTCCAAAACCTTAAACTTAAGCTCATAATCCTTCTTCATCTTGTCCATGAGCTCATCTTTGCGTTGAAGGCTCTCAGCCATTAACCTCATATTCTCCTCATTACTCAAACCCTTAGTAGTATTTTGAGTCTTGCCACTGGCTTTCATTTCTTCTAGCTTACTCGTAAGAGCCCTATTTTTTAAGCTGAGGTCCTTTATCTCATGAAAAACACACCTCATAATCCTAAAATAATCCATAGCCTCATTTCTAGCAATAGCTAAAATATCATCAGGAAACTCCCGGTCGGGCTTAAAGTAGTGGTCTTCAGGGTTAATATTGCTAGGGAATCTAGGTCTGTTATCTCTATCTATGACAGGGTAAGAGGTATAGGACTCCTCATTGGCTTTGGGCGCTTCACTTTTATCCTCTAGGGAGTCCTTAGAATAGGAGACCAATTTATTAACAGGGGGTCCCTTTTCTTTAAATTCACTTTCTGAGTAGAACCAACGGGGTTTTTCACAGGGTCCACTTTTTTTGTCAAGGGCTTCCTCAACAGGTTTTCTTACCCAATTTTTTGGGGGAAGGGGGGTCTTCCTCTTTCCAATTAGAGTCCTGGTTATCTTTTTCCTCAGACATTCTATCCTCAGTATCATATTCTTCAGGGGCCGAAGCCAGGACAGGATTGGACAAAGCTGGTCACATGTTTTAAAAATGTTCATAAATAAGCCAAATAAGATCAATATGAAAAACATGATACCTCCTAGGATTCTTTATATGGTCTTCCATGCTATTAATCAAGGAGCAACACAAATAGTGAGGAAAATAAATCCTTACCTTATGACGGAAATGATTGAGGAGGGAAAAATGGTAACCATAAACCCTGGTAAATCTGCCATCTAGAGTGATGTATTCCATTATAATTCTGAGCACTTTCCTCCAAATCACCTTGATTGAATCTGCATGAAAATAGCTAGTGGAAATTTTGATTAGATCCTTTTCCTTGTCTTCTTTGGGAAACTTAATAATAACCTCGTCAGAAAATTTTCTATCATAGAAAAACTTTATCCCTGTAGTCAAAAGATCGGTAACCTCCCCAATATGATTCTTGTCCACACTGACCTTCCTGCCAAAGAGAACAATTTCTCCATTCCTCTAGTGTTTAACAAAATATGCAGTAGCTTTAGGGTCAGGGCCATGAAGCTTCTCGATGAAAGGGAGATGCCCACCACACACAATTTTCCTCCAAACCTTCAGATTTTGCTTGTGCATTTCAAAGCTCGTTGGCTCCACTCTTTTCCTTCTTCCTCCCATTATCAATTTAACCTTGCTAGCCTTGCTAGCAGGGCTAATACTCTAGTTCAAAATGTAGCAGCCGAACCATAGTACCCACAAAATGTGCCAGTTCTTACAACCAGTAGAGATAATAACTGTGGCCCCATCAAATCTAATGATGTCTCTGTACTTGGCCTTATTCTCCTTCATCATTGATAAATGTGGAAAATTTCCCATGAATGATATTTTACTCAATCAAGGCTCTTTCATCAGCTCCCAACTCAATGAGGTTCTTCCATGTATTATACCCTTTTTGTTTAGCCCCCTCATTAGCAAAAAAATTGGCAACATTGTTGGCTTCCCTAAAAGCATGAGAAATTATAACTTTTTCAAATTTAGATAAAAGAGCCTTAGCATATTTGATCCAACATTTAATGGACCATGAAGGAGGGGATTTCCAAGGATACAATCAATTATGTTTTTAGAATCTCCCTCTAACCAAATATTTTTAATATTCAACCTAATTGCAAGGTCAATAACTTGAAAAGCCCCTATAGCTTCAGAAACATGATTAGACTCAGTACCTAAGGAGATGGCCACTGCAGCAATAAAATTACCATTATAATCCCTTAACACTCCCCCACTTCTAGCCAAACCTGAGTTACCCTTATCTGCACCGTTAAAGTTTTCTTTAGTCTAGCCTTTCGACGGATAACTCCAACACACCCCTTCATGGTCCTTTTTAGCTAGTTTTGAGGCCTTAGACACATCACTTTTGATGTTCTAGTCCTTAGCCATCTTAAGGTCATAGCGAGAAAAAACCACAACTTCCTTCATATTCTCTTGATGGGGAATGATAATGAAATTTTCCATAATTAACCTGAAAGTTTTCTCAAACACCAAGTTCTCCAAGGTTTCCTTATCCTGAAGATTCTATTATTTCATTCTTTCCACACACCCCAAGCTAAGTAAGGGAAAGTAAAAGCCCACAATCTATGAATAGAAGGGTTCAAAGAAGGAGTATTCCACTAGATGAAAAAATATTCGATAGAATTAGGGAAGACCCATGAAAAATTCCAGAGAGCTAGAAATATTCTCCATATAGCTTCCACATACAGACAATGAAGAAATAAAGGATGAGAATTGGCATCCAGCACCTTAGAGTTGTTATCTAGAGACAGATATCCCGACTAGACCGCATCCAATAGCCACCAAAGGAAGATTGAATCGCATCAAGATCCCGAGCTAACTGCAGACTACCCATCCCCATTTCTCTAATAGTCCTTAACTAGAGTACCAAAAGCTGCTTTGTAGGTATCAGCCCACCTATTAAACATTTCATCAATAATAATGGGCACCTTCAATAACCATCTATCTTCCCAAAATGTGGCTTGATTCCCACTTCTTATGCTCCACCCAACTCCTAAATCCATAATCTTTCTCCCTCTAATCATATCATTCCAACAAACCGATCCATAAGGAAAATTAGGAGAATCCGATAGAGCCTTAAGAGATCCAATATTAGCCATATATTTATCTCTTAAAATGTTTTTCCATTCTCCATTAGATGAGAAAGCTCTCCATATTCTCTTAGCAAGGAGCATCCTATTCATCATTCTAATCTTTCTTAGACCTAGACCTCCCCCTTTTTAGGTCTACAAAAAAAGTCCCAACCTATGAGGGGCAATCTTTTTCTTTCTTCAACATCTGACCAAAGAAATCATTTTTGGATTCTTTCAATAGCTTCCACGTATTTGGCAAGGATATTAAAAAGACTTAATGCATAAATAGGAAATTTATGAAGAGTAGCTTTAAGGAGCTGGATTTTACTTGCTTGATTGAGAAGAGCTCCTTTCCATCTAGTGAGCTTTTTGCTGAACCTATCCACCAATGAAATCCAAAAGGATTCAGAAGGTTTAAGGCATAATGGAAAGCCTAGATAAATAGAGGGTAAGGACTCCAGTCTACACCCAATAATTCTAGCCATCTTGTTCTGTCTAGTTTGGGGGTGTTGAAGAAGAAGATAGATCTTTTCTGTCTGTTTACCATTTGTCCAAAAGCCCTCTCATACTCATCCAAGATTTTTCTTAGATTCCTAGCTTTAGCCATGGCGGATCTCCCCATTAACATGGTGTCATCAAAAAACTATTGGTGAGAACATATCAGGTTATTGGAAGAGGGCCTTAGCCCCTCTAAAAATCCCTGATCAACCAATCTTTCAAAATTCTCCCAAGAAATTCTGCCATTATGGTGAATAGAATAGGGGAGATTGGATCACCCTATCTTAAACCTCTAGAGTTCTTAAAGAAACGCGAGGGAGACCCATTAACCATAATAGAGATGGACATAGTAGAAATGAGTTGACCAACCAACTGATGGACTCTATTACTAAAGCCAAACATCCTCATGATTTTGAGTAAAAAGTCCCATTCCACTTGATCATAAGCTTTCGAAATGTCCAATTTTAGGAGAAAGCCTTCAATTTTAGATTCCACAAGCGAGTGGATATGCTCATGGATAGTAACTATAGAATCAAGGAATGCCTTCCAGGAACAAAGCCATTTTGCTAGGGGAAAATTAGAGAGGGAAAAATAATGAGTAACCTTGAAGTCAAAACCTTTGAGATAATTTTATAGGAAGAGTTACAAAGACTTATTTGCCTAAAAGCTTCAAACTCCACAACTCCTAGTCATTTGGGAATTAGGACCAAAAAGGTAGCATTAAGTTCCTTAAGGATGCTCCTTGAGCCATATAACTCTTTAACCACATTCACAACATCATCTTCAACAATCTCCTAGAACTACTGAAAGAAGAACATAAGAAACCCATCAGGGCCTAGGGCCTTGTTCCCTTCAAAAATAAAGACCGCTTTTTTAATTTCTTCCCTAGAAGGAATAGAACCAAGCATTATATTATCTTCTTCCCTAACAAGTTTAGGTATAGCTTCTACAAGGTAATATTTCTCTTAATTAACTTCAACATTTTCTGAAAGGAGATTACTAAAGAAAAGGAGAGCTTGTCTTCTAATGTCTTCATCTTGCTCGAAATGGCTTCCATTGTAATCAATGAGAGAGATTCTATTAGCAGCCCTATGTTTAGATGTAGACATGTGAAAATATCTAGTGTTTTTGTCTCTAGCAGAGAGCCATAGAGCCCTAGATCTCTGCCTCCAAAAATCCTCCTCTTTAGCTATTATATTGTGCATCTTGATAATCAGTTCATTTTCTTTCACTTTGTTATATGTAATGTATCCTTCCTGCTGGATTTTATCTTGATTTTCCATGAATTCAAATTGAAGCTCAGACTTGATGCCAAGGATGTTTTAAATTTGACTTCCCTTAGTTTCTTTGCCACCCTAAACATAGTAGTCCCAGAGACCATGATATTCCACCAATTCCTCACCTCATCAAAAAATGAAGGATGGGAAAGCCACATACGTTCAAATATAAAAGGAAAATTCCTCTTGGCCATTGTAGAGTCTACCGCGAAACTAATCAAAAAATGATCCGAACCCACCGTAGAGAGATCCTTTAAAGAACAAAAGTAATTTATAAACCAGTGATCGATAATTAACGTTCTGTCTAATCTAACTTGAATTAGGTCCTTACTAGATCTACAATTCAACCAAGTAAAGGTAGCTCCTTCTAGATCTAGATCAATTAGCACTTGATTAATAATGAAGTCTAAAAGGTCCGTTCTACTTTCCAGATTAATCTGGGATCGTCTGAACTTCTCATTTTCCTAAAGAGGGGTATTGCAATCTCCCATTACAACCCAAGAATTGTTATTGAATATCCTATGGAAGGAAGCCAACTCAATCTAGAAGGACTTTCTAACCCCTTTCCCATTGGGGGCATAAATATTTGATAAAATCTAGCTAAAATTATTTCTGATATGGGTAAATCTGGTTGCAACATGATTTGAGCTCATAAACAAAGGTTCCCCTTTAATGAAACTCTGATTCCAAAAGGTGGCAATTCCCCCTAAGGATCCTTTTGAACTATTACCATGGGTTCCACAATACTTAAACATGTGGAGAAGATGTCCTTGACCTTTATTAAAACGGAAAGGATAAAGAAGCAGTTGAAAATGAGGAAGAAGAAATTAGTGTCTCTACTTTTCCATCCTATGCAAGTACAAATTCATCTTCTCATAGATCTTCCCCTACTAGAGAGGTACATGAGTCTCCTAGAGTTGGTCCTACTCAATCCTCTTCTCCAAGACATGAGCATTCTATCACTCCTCCATTGAGAAGGACTTTGTTTGGTTCCTTTGGTTCCAAGTCAATTGCCACTCCTTCTACCTCCTCCTAGTTGGAACAAACATTGTCAAGAAAAAGGAAGATGGTTCAGGTGAGTCTTCTAGAGAAATATATGGTAGGTCAATTAATCCACAAGATTCCTAAACCTAAGAAACTAAAATTGACATCCAAGATATTAGAGGATGACAATACAAGAAATATTTGTGTGGTGGTTGCTCACCCTTTAGTGCAGAAATAAGTCAATTAGGCAACAACTAGTGATTTCAATATCACTAGAGTAAACCTACGGCCATGTACTAAGGATGGAGAGGTGCATAATATTTTAGGTAACATCAGCTAGCTGGTGGAATGGACTGTGAAAGACAAAAAGAAAAAAGATGAATAATTGAAAATTCAAGTTAGAGTTTTGACTAAATGTCTAAATTATATCTTTGTCATTACACCTCAACCTATCACCCAAGATGAAGCTGCATTTGATCCAACATCAGTAGTCGAAAAAGAGGTGCTAAGTAATATATATGGAACTACAAGATATTTAGAAAGGCTATAGGTGAATGGACCAAAACAATTTAATAAAGGATACCAATTTACTTTACATATGCAAAAGGTGCATCAAAATGTATACAATTTGAGGGTGGAAGTAGAAAAGGACATTGCCTTAGGTAGAAATGAAGACACAGTGTGGACTAATACTTCGGGTGAACTTGGGGGATGATAAATTTGGGACCTAAGAAATTGGTTAGTGAGTAAACTCTTCCCAATGTTGTTGATAGATACTGTGTAATATGGAAAAAGAGTGTTGAATGAAAGCTCTGTGTGGTGAAGAAAAGTTTACAAGAATTTGGAAAAATATTAACAAATTGCAATACAATAAGTGAGGTCTACAAGAATCTCTCTATGCTCAATCTGTAGTCTCTAGGAAAAGAGGGAAGTAGTTATGAAGGCACAAAGGTTTTCTCAAAAAGATGATTGATGCTGTCATCAATACTCAGCCTTTCAATGTTGAAAGCTTTGGGAAATTCAGTGGGGTCAATTTGTTTTATTTCAATCAGTTGAGTGTGCAGTTGCTTATGAGAAGAGGATCAAAGTGGGATGGGACAACATGGTGGTTTAGAAGCTCTGAGTTGGAAATGTTTTCATTCCTCAACATAAAGAAATTTTAGATATCATAAAAGCTTTCAAGGCTTTTTGGAAGAATATTGCCACATAATCAGCCCAGTCAACCAAGGAACTTGTTAACGAAGCACCACCGTCATGACTTTTCGATTGCTTTCTTTGTTTATTGTTTATTTTAAAAGACTCTTTTTGGGAAGTTATCTTTAAAGAAGCAGTTCCTCATCCGCTTATATATGCTTGTAATTAGGACAAAGAAAATCTATTAGTATATTGAAACTTAATATTTTCAATATAAATATAGCATACTACATTGAAACCCCTATTCATATGTGTTTGTTTGGTTTTATCGAGATAATTTGAATATCTTAAATATGTGTGTTCAAGTTATTCTCATTCAGTTATTATATTCCTATGAGAACATGTGATTGCTTTATCTCTTTAATTCGTTTCATTCTTCAGTATACTAGATTGGGATTTTCTTACTTGTACATTACATGGTATATACTAGTATTTGTGGTAGTGGTTGTGATATCTCAATTCTCATTGCATCTGGTATTAGAAATTTTTATTGTATTAGGTTTACCCGCCTTTACTACTTTCAGGTTAAAAGCTTATAATTGATTTATTTTCAAAATTTTCTTGATATTTTATTGAAAATCTAAGAGGGAGCTATACCTCTGTAAAATTTAGAGAGTGGTTGTTTCTCTTAAAGAATGACTAACTCAAGCTATTGATAACAATTGCACCTTTAGGGTTAACTGTTAAGTGTAAATTTTCAAGGTGCCTATTCTGTTAGCTAACAGACATCAATACAAAAAATGTTCTATCTCATGATAAACTTATAGAGGCATTTTTTTATTGTATTACATGAACCATAAACGAAAATATTTGATTTTTCCAACTTAATCAAAATAGTTTTGAAAACAAAATCCAATATAAATTTGGAAAGTCTCTTGTGCCTCATTATTAGTAGTTCTTGAGATAAGCATATTCCTCCTTTCCAAGAAAAACTCTAAAAAATAATCCACCCTTATCATGCTAAAATATCATAGTTTAAATTAGTTATTTTAAGGAAAAAAAAAATCCATTTTAACAAGACAAACATTGTAAAACATATAATACGCAAGACAAATAAAATACAAAACAATTTATCATAGTTTAAATAAAAAAAACTAAAATGAAAATCTTACATATATAAAATATTACACCAAACTTTATAAAAGGACAACTAATTGAAAACAAATTTCGTTTAAAACATCCACCAAAATTGCACACAAAATCTTATAAAAATAATCAATTTTCAAACAATATTATTAATTTATTCATTAAAAGATGTAAGTAATCCCTACACTAGGAGATTTTAGCATAACATAGTTAATTTCTTATAACCCAAGAACAGACATTAATTTCTCAATAAATTCATAAAAAGAAATTAATTTATAACAATTAATATAACTAGGTTAATTAACAACTAATAACAGTGGAAGCAAAAATAACAATAAGCCAATCACAAAAAGATAATAACATAGAATTACCCAAGAAACCCCAATGTGGGGAAAAACCTGCAAATGTTGGATCTTCTATTCAGCCTAACAACTAAATTTTCTTTCGAAAATACAATATGAGTTTGCTACAACAATCTTACATTTATAGAGCCTAGCTGTTTTACTTAGCATGCAAGGAAAGAATTTTTCCTTGCTTTCTTTGGCTTTACTTACACATAAAATCACTCTAGGATTTATCTTATCCTCACAAACTCAGAAACATTCTATTAAAGAATAAAATCCCACTCTTGGATTTATCTTATCCTGCTGTTGCTAAAAATCCAACTCGAATTGTTTTAAAGCATATCTAATCTTGAGTTGCTTTAAAACAAATCCATATCCCACTTTTCTAGCTACAAAAATCAACATGCACATGTTAAAATTATTCTCTATCATTCTTGAGTTAGATTAAAAGAGGGATAAAAATTTATTAAATCCAAAAAGAATAATACAAAGCAAGGGCATTACACATCCCTATCAATCTCCAAAAGTTGGTCCAACTTTTGTAACAAATCTGGGGTAACTGACCCCTTTCCACAATTCCAATCTTGCAAATGATCAAAAGCCCATTTACTTAGTCAAACAATCTGCAATCCCATTCCATTCATGCAGAATATGAGAGAAAGACACAAAATCCAAAGAAACACGTAGATTAAGAATGAAAGCAAATGAACACTTATTTCACGTCACTCCCTATCTAAGGACGACTCTACTTCAGAAGCTGATTCACAAGATTCACAATGTTGTCCATACTTTAGCAAGAAACTCAGACTTAAATAAAGCACACAGATTAAGAATCTATTTAAAGAAAGCAACTGAACACGTATTTCAGTGTCACTCCCTATCTAAGGACGACTCTGCTTCAGAAGCTGATTCGCAAGATTCAGAGTGTTTTCGATACTTTTAGCAAGAGACTCAGACTTAGATGAGATTAGTGGGATCAGGTGTTGTGTCCGTGGGAGGTCTTTCAATAAATTTTGACACCTGTAAGCCTCACTGGTCGTATTCTCTAGATCCCGCACGGCACTAGAAACTCGGTCCTTGCTTCCAGATAAATCCTGCAAATCTTGTGCTGCCATACTCGCTCGGACGCTTAAAAAATTGAAGCTTTTCACGCACATCTTGAAAGGCGTGGCCGTGGGATTGAGGCTCAGCCTTTTAACAAAATCTAACACTGTGTTGCTTTCATCGACCAGTGCTTTGGCTGCATCGTACGCTTGCTGGGCCAAACTTGTTTCCTGTGCACCTGCAAACACAATCTGATGGCCACTCGTTACTAAAACAAGGGCTACTGCAACGTTTAACACTAGACAATTCATGGCTTCTTCGAATACAATCAGAACTTTCTCTCCTCTGCCGTTTTTTGCTGGGTATTCCAGCAAACATGGGTATTATATATCGTTATAGCTAGGAAACAGTTACGGTGGCTAAAGTTTTGCCGATTCCATGCCACCTACGTTTCCTCTCCTTTTATAGAAAGAACTGGTTGGAGTAGCAGAAAATAATGGAACGTTCCAATTTATAGAAAAGGAGGCGCTAAAATCTTGTCTAAGATCCTCCCACCAGAAGTTAAAATGTGCCACTGGCAGTTTGGAGATGTATTATTCTAATGTAACTCAAATGAACACTTAAAACAACTTGTTCCTCACTATTTGGGGCCTTATCAATGAAGATAAAATGGCTTTCATGCAGGCTTTAAGTATATTTTTAAGTGCAAATAAAATGTATTATTCTAATGTTCAGTTTTCTCAGCTACTATGTAACCATTCCCTATTCTCAATCGTTTGGATCTCTATATTGGTTACATATTTGATTTATCATAAATCTTCCTATCAAAAATTTCAAATGACAATATTCTTTCAAGTTGACCTAGGTGTACTAAGCAATATGTTTTCATATGGATGGGTTAAATACTATTTAAATTTAATTTTGATAACCCGTGCTTCTCTTTTACTATGAATTTTTCTTTGAGATAGGGTGGTTGTTGTAATTTAATTTGTGAATTAGATTGTGATTTAGCATGTCGATGGACTAGATTGATCCAAGTGTCACAATTTCACTTGTTCTAAGATCTCTCCAATATTTTATTTCTTTTGGATATTTTGATTATAATAGGTTGTTGGTTTTGGGGCTTGCAAATGAATATCTCTATAATGCCCAACTATTCCTTGTCTTAAGATTTTTAGATTTTGACATTGTATTTTTGCTACGTATCATAGGATGCATAGAATGTGTATGTGTATGTTGTTTTGAGTGCTTATACACATTGAATGTGTTGAGAGTTTTATGTGTCAATGTCATGAATGGTGTTTGGATTATATTGTATTATTTGTGATGCTTATATCTTGCTTCTATGTTTGAAGTATCAAGGTGTTTTATTCAATTGCTATCTCATAAAAATCTAGTAGATATATGTGATTATTTTTAATGATCTCAAAATCCTATATTTTACTTCTAGATGTGTACATGTTTACATAGATGGATATTATTATCATTGATTTTGAGCTATGTTCGAAGTGATGAGTATATGTTGTATGTGACATTATATCCCATTGGTTGATTATACCACTTCGTTTATTGTGTATGGTGTAGGTACACTTGATTTGTATACGTATAATGTTATTTGCCCACCTAAATTGATAGGTCTAGGCTATTTCCCCAATGGCAGTTATATTGGAGATGTCACTTTGGGTGAATATGTTTGGTAACCTCTATCACATTGAATTTGAGTGTGAAATGAGTCAATACATTTAAAAAAAAAATTTATACTTGAATTGGTGGTGATTCAATATGTGTGTTTGTGGAAAACTCATTTTTTTATACTATAGTTGTTTATTTCCTATTTGCAGTAACATAATGTGCTTGATGATATATTTTCATCGCGCAATGCAGAGAAGCCATATGTAGACGCCATTTAGATGGCTTGACTAGTGGTGGCCTTCATGCCAAAATTTTTGCAAACTTTTCATTTGAAACACAATATCAATCTACCTTATGTCATTTTTGATCAGGCTCGCACATATGAAAATTCACCTTTCATATTCTATTGTTGTGTCATTCATAGTGCATGGGAGTGCAGAGATCCTTTGCGAAGACGCCATGGGAGATTTCCATTGCGGGAGTGGAGAGGGCAACATCTACTGTGATATGAAATTCTGCCTCGAAAGAATGCGAGGAACTATGATCAGAAAGGCATAGTGAGATTGTCATAAGAAATGGTGCCAAAGGCAACAATTACACCCACACCCCTCAAAAGGAAACCATGTTTGCGGAGACTTCACTTGTGGAAGCCACTTGTCTCTTTGCCATCTAGACCACACCTACCTCCCACACGAGATTCTCCGCACCTCCCTCATTCCTTGCAAACATCCCCCACTATCCTATCTAGCTATCACTTCGATATTTTCACCCGAATGAGGCTACACTCCACCCCATAAATCAAGGGGTTTTACATGTTTGAACACTTTTGTTTTACTCACTCGAGGTATTGAGTATTTTGCATCGATGATGTTTGATGAGGACCGAGTAGTGTCTTGTTGTCCTTGATGTCCTTGAATGTGCTCTCAATGCCAAATGCACCCATTCATCCCTACAGTTTCATGGTACTAATCTATAACATATGTACGTACCTTGACTATGAGAATTTTGTTTATGCTTTAATGGTGTGTTTAATTATGATTCCACATATGTTTGAAGCATCGTCCCCATTTTTTTGTTCACGTCAATTGATACCTTCAAGAAACTAAGAGAGGGCTCTATATAACCATGCGAGTACCCTACTGCTCCTAAAGACCTTCATTTCCCAAGCGAAGAAAGTGTTACGAGGCTTCTGTGTCACCATGCCGTCATGGAAATGCAATGCGAGACTGTCGGTCACAAACACCATTTTGGACGACTCAATATATGAATGCTTCCATGGGGTAACATTCTATTTGAAAGGGGAGTGTGGGATAAATAATGTAGGAAGTTGTGATAAGATTGCTATTAGAGCGACACCATGAGTAACAAATTTTGTGAAAAATATTTTGGCATCCCAAAACACCTTGGATCCACCTAAATCATGTGAACTTAGCTTGAAAAATGTCAAAGGAATTTTCATAAGCATCAAGATCATCAGGTTTGTCAATTTTAAAATGCGGAACATTTGAACATGGAAGCTAAAGGGTTCATTGTTGGGACACCATTGACATAAGCAGTGTTTGGGTATTCCATTTCAGAAAGGCACATGTTGAAGGCCGTAAGGAATGGAAAAATAGGGATGTCAACTTGTAGGGGGGATAAACATCGTGGATCTCACATGGTGGAAACCCGCATGACATTCACTACAAAAAAACTTGAAACTTCTCAAAATTTAGCCAATGGCTTGAGTATGGTTGAATTTTTCAATTTTAAGGTATGGAATCATGCCAAGCTCAAAATAGGGGTCCAACAAGAAAGGAAAGCACAAACTAACAAGAGAAAATCAAAAGCAAAGAAACAATAGGGGTCCCTACCTCTGGTAGGGCATGTGTGCAAAATATGCACAACAAATGGTGACTTAGCTGGGGAAATGCTCTAGAGCATTTCCATGAAAAATTGGAATCACGAACCTAGAATCTTTGGTTCTAACCTTTGCGCTAGGAGAAACAAACCAAACAATCGATCAAAGGATCAAAACCACTAGCTAATTCAACCTTATGTACGTTGAAAATCCAAGTGTATGTAGATGCATTCATTCCCATCCTTAAGTTAATACAAGAACTTAAGCTCTGTCAAGTTAAGCTACATAAAGGATTCTAACTCCAAAAGCATCCTAGACATTGCCTCGCTATCGGTTAGGTGTCCATATCCCCGACAAGGTTGTCACTGTGATTCTCTCAATATTTCTCTACTACCAATCGGGCATCCATAGCCCAGATAGAGTTATTCAGATGCTCCTAAAAGTTGAATTTTCTTTTTATTTTCATTGTTTTCTTTTCTTTTTATTTTATTTTATCTTGATCTGTTCTTTCTTTTCATTTTATTTCAACCCACAAGTAGTGAATCTTGCACTCAGGGTTGAGAATCATAGTGACATTGAAGAATTTTTTTAGATTTTTCACTTAACTCAACTTCACAAAGTAGCCTACAACGACTCCAAGATTCTTAAAGTGTGTGAGAGATATAATATTTTAGAATACATCAAAATCAAATCAAACCAATGACTTATCCCCTTTGAATCAAACATCCAGGTCATTTGACACCAACGAAAGACCTTCACCATCCACTCTAAAAATTTGATTAAAATTTCTCGAAGAAATACTTAGAACAACTCCAGGTAATAAAATGGTTGTCATGTGTGCAAACACACCCAATAGAAAATAGGGGGGACCTCAAACAAAGAAGCAAAGTGGAAGCAAACCAAAACTGAAAGAAAACCAACCTAAGGCAAACGCCCTAAACTAACCAAAGTAGGAAAGTAAGAGCAAACTGAAGGGAAGCTACTCTAAATAAATCTAATCTACAACAAACCAACTAAACTAACGAAAGTAGGAAAGCGAGCTATGTACAAATAAACCTAGATCTATTCAAACTAAGCTAGTTACAAAGAGATTCAAAGTGAACAACGCTAAAAAAAATGAATTGGCACCCATTCCCATAAGATTTTGTAATGCATGTACAACTAACAGGGTGATTGTTACAATCCTAAGTAGTGAAAATTCAGAGAGATAAAACTTTATATAATTGCAAAATTCAAATTTAATTATAGAATCAGAGAAAACTAATAGTTGAGTCGGCTTGTGAAGCCCATGGTCAATCCATAGACAAGTCTATCTTCCCTCGTTTCCATAATCAAAATGATAAGTATGAGCATTCATAAGAGCAACGAAAGATAAAACCTAGGTGTCATCCTATGAAGGCAATGGTATTTGGTGGTTTAGTGCATGCATGTCATTGTCCATCCATGCATCATCAGGTTCAGGAGGACATAATGGATGGTGCAACATTCCTCTCGCATTGTAGATCTATAGACCATAATCAAATTGATTAGGAAGTAGACACTATGAAGAATCAAAATTGTCAAATTCAAGGAACATTCTACTTGATTTTGGGGTTGCATAAGGCTGAGAAAATAAATCAATCAACACCTCTTCAAGATTCTCCTCATGATCAACAACCTCCATTGGTTTTTCCTCAAGGAGATACACACTATCATGTTGATCATTAGCCGTCCTAGTGTCCTCTTGATTGTTTCCCCCAATAGACAACACATTGTCCTCTTTAATATCCTTCATTTTGATTTTGATTTAATGGTGTCTCATGTCATGAAAACATGATATGGATGAATTAGTTCTACTAAATTCATTGAAATGAGAGGGGAGATGAGAGGAAGGGAGAATGAAAGAGAGATTCCTCATTGTAGTTTATAGTTGGAATGGTATATCAACATTGTTGGTAGTCTCCAATACATCCCTGCTTTGGTCTTCTTCTCCTTGCAATTCATGTTGCTCATCAAGATATCCACTTGTTTTTTCATGTTCATTGCTGCTGTAGACTAAAATGGTATCCTTTTCTTCATTTGGGATCTTGAATGCTTCATCATCTGGAGGTTCAGGTGATATGTCCTCATTATTTCCAACCTTTGAAAAATACCATTTCTCTACATCGTTATATCTCCTTAGTATAGCTCCCAATGGAAAGAAGTCATCAATTGACTCCAACACTTCAAGGGAACCCAAATATGATATGTGGTTTTCCTATGACAATTCATCATGATTTTTTTTATCAACTATGTCTAAATTATCTGCAAAAGGGAAGGACTCTTAATGGTCTACCATTGGTTCAACACTCAGGTCTATCATATCATGAGTGGGACTGCACTCTTCTCTCACTATCACAACACCCTCTTGTGAGCTGATCTTAGCTAATTTTTCCCTTAACTCTTGGTCTTTGACTTTTGGTTCACTTCTTAAAGCAACAACAAGAGGCTGTGCATTTCGTTTCTACACTCATTCCTTAACTTTCTAGATGGCCTCTTGACACAAATCACATGTGAACTCTAAATGTGCAGAATCATGTAGCCTACACCAAATCAGTAGCAAAAACACCTCCAAATATATCTAGTATTGCAATTCTAACCAGTCCTTCATGAGCCTTGAAATGAGTTCATTCTGTCATTCCAACACTAGATCTTCATCCACGCTTCCAAGGAGGAAGTTTGATGGTGGAATGCTTCAGCTTGTAGTTGATCCCACTCTTTTGGATCTTCCTTTTCAGGTTCCAAGTTTCCTTCACCCATAATGACAACAACCCCAAGTCCCATTTCATTTAAATTCTCATCCTGGCTCTCTATTATCCCAAGGATTTCAACCTCTTCCTTCTGATTTTCAGCATTTGTACTGGTTGTTCCAGCATGTACTGTTGTGGATGTATCCAAATCAACTTCTTCTACATGTTACCTTTCAACTTCCAATTGTTCCTCTGCTTTAGTAGATGATTTTTCTTTGATTTTGGTTGGTTTCTCTTTCTAATTCAAACATATTTTAGCTTGATCAATGATGTTTGCACATGAACCACAAGTGAATTCTTAATGAGGTGCATTATGCACCTTGCACAATCTAGATAGCAATACTAGTTCTTCTAGGATTAATCCATCCTCACTTCTCAGTTGTACCTTGATCAACTCTTTAAATTCTTTGGTTAGAGCATCAACAAGTTCTTCTTTAGGATTTGCAGGAACTAATGATTGGAGTACATCCCAAAAGATAATTTCTCCCTGCAATGCTATTTCAATTCTACCTAGGAAGGTTAAACATTCCAACTCATGGTGCTTGTAGGTGTTATGAATTTTGCACCTATTTGATAATGAAAAGCGATGTAATAGTTTCTCTAATATCCTTCTCAAATATTCTTGAAGCTGAGTGATATTGATTTGAAATTGTTGCTCCATCTTAGCTCAAAGTTTGGTTTGTCTTCAAATTTTCTAATTTCTTAAACTTTCTGCATATGGTGAGATCTATGGCATCTCATATTTTTCTTGAAGGTACATTCAACTTCTAGCTTTGCATCTTTGAGCTCAACCCTCCTTCTAGTGCCATTTTTGTTGATGGGTGTTTTTGCACTTCTCAACATAGACAACACACAAGTGTGATGCCTCTCTTAAAAGGTGAAAATTTGCAACTTAGTTTCAAAAAATCACCCCAAGGTCTCTCGGGTGTCAGGTCATGATAGTGCAAGAATAGTTCAATGGCTAATGTGATTTGTTGGTAATCACAAAGGGCCTTTATGGTTCACAAAGAATGAGAGTTTTAGGTATGCAATTTAAGTTTCAAAGTTCTAGAAGTTAATGAATAGTGACTATAAATTCAAAAAAACAATCAAAAACTCACTTCAATCACCAAATTTGACATTGTTATGGTGTTTTGGATCCTAAAACTAACTCAAATTTAAAAGAAAAAAAAAGGGGAAAGTGTTGAGAGAAGCTATTCTAAGTCCTAAACTATAAACAGTAGCAACAATGGAGGATGCTACAATATAGACAAACTCCCATAAAACTAAGTTTTGCTTGACCAAGAAAATCTATAGCTCCACAAAACCAGTGCAATCTTAAAGAGGTCTTTGTAGATTGTCAAACTGTACATTCACCTATTTAGCATGTGACAACACTTTTGAATTTTGCAAAAATCTAGAGTTCTCATATTAAAACCTTAATAATTTTTATCTAAAAATCTTTGTTACATCTGTTGTAGGGTTGTTATATGAGGTTTAGGGTTTAGTTCATTTTAATTGCTTGGTGTTCTATTTTGTTGCTAACTGTGCATTGCCTACTGTCAGTCACATAAATTTTTTAATGATCATTAATGTCATCATGTGACTGGACCTTCTCATGTATAGGTCTAAATCACTTGACTTTTACATCCTTCATATTGCATGATTTAGAAGTCTTGAGCCTACTATTCTCATGTTGTCCTAGAGAAGTCCCTCTTTAAAACAACTAATATACATGCTTAAAAGTTCCACTTAAATCCTAATGGCCCCGCTGTATTGCTCGCTGCTGATTTACTCATAGGTTTACACCTTGAACTAGAAACGAGCGATGAAATGATGTTTTTATTATCGCTTTCATCGCTAATGGCCTTGAGCCTTCAAATTTGTATAATAGCGGCGAGCGATGCCCCGTCTTATGTTCTTATCCTCATCGCGATCGCTGGCTGAAAGATAAATTTTGAATTAGCTTATGAGCTTATATGATGTGATATCGCGCGGATCACGAATATGTTTTTGAATGTAGTCTTCACATTAGTGATATGCGATGACCTTATAAATGTTGTAAATCCTCCTCATCGCTAATTTGCTTGCAAAATATATGAGGAGAATTAGCGGTGAATGAAGTCTTATCTTATATCACTCATCGTCATCGTGGATTTGCCTGAGAACTTGAGTTTTTAATTAGCTTACAATCGATGGGTGTCCTTAGCGGTTTTTTCTTTCGCTAATTTGATATGATCCTATGAGCGATGTCTTTTGTGCCATTTGTTTTATGCAGGTTGTACGTGTCTAAATTTGATGCCTCAACAACATCTCCTATTGTATATAGGATCCTAGGTGCAAGGTTTGAATTAGCAATGCGCTATGGAAGGACAAATGTGACCAAAGGTCGTGCCACAAACCATACAAAAATCATCTAGTAAAAGCATAAAGTTGTGTCACACTTTATAAAGTAAATGGCCAACACTAATCCAATTTTTAAACTTGAATCATTAAAAAGTGGCATATATGTTTTGAATTTTGAAATAATGTAAACTAGTAAAATATGCATTTGTTAGTATATTTTATGTTTGTATTTTTTTGAAAAAATTAAAAAATTATTTAAACTAGTTTTTAATAAATTAACACTATAATTTAGTTGTTGATAAAATGTTGAAAAAACTGTTACATGACGCCAAACTTTTTTATAAACAAATTTAATTTTTTCTTTCAAATTTTTTGTGTGTATCTATAACTTGAAACTTTAGTGCATGGATATATTTTTTTCCAATTTTTTAAAAAATATATTTTGAAATAAATATTAAAATGTGTGTGAATAAAAAAAAGTTGTTTCCATTAGACGTCAGCTTTCATATTAAATATTTATCTAAAATGGAAAAAAAATTATGCCATCCTGAAATAGATTCTTTTATCTAGTGCATCATATTTTATTCAAATTTTTAAATAAGTTTTAGTATTTTTCCATAGCATTGTAATCAACCTAATATTTTGTATTGATAACCTAGTTTTAGTAAAAATAAAAAATAATATATAAATAGTAATTAAACTATTAAAATAAATATGTTTTTGAAAACTACACTTATGGATCTACAAAAGGGTATTTTTATATTTTAAAAAAAATGTTATTTATATTGACGGGAGTTATTGAAACTTCAAGTTTTTCAAATAATTTTATTCTTTTGGTAAATTGGACTCAAATTGGTGCTCCATATAGTTTTAGGCAACAATTTTAGTTGAAAAAGTTGTGGAAGTATCTAACTTAGCTAGAATGAATCTTACTAGATCATATGTTTGACCAAAATTGATTTTTAGTTAGAAATACTTAAATTTAGTTGTGTTGATAAATTGGCTGAAAATGTGACACAACTTTGTGCTTTTACCCCATCGCAAGGATGTTTACATCGCTGATGGATCTAGGCGAGGATGAAGTAAATCAGAGAAAAGAAATGACCATTAATAAAAAAGGAAATGTGGCATGATCTTGGGGATTCAACATAAAGAAAAAAGGAAAGCATCGAAAGGATTGGAGAACCATTGATAAAGTTTTAAAGTGAGATGATGCAATGGACTAAAAATCATTGCATAAATAACTTCATTGGTAATTGCACCCTGAATTTTGGGGAGGATCAATGATGAAGCATATAAAGAAAGTTTCTCTCTAAGAAAAACTGTTAGGACTATGTACTTTGCTGATATTAATGAAAAGCATGAATTGGGTTGGCGATACATGCTAATTGTCAGATTAGCTATGATTAATCAAGGTTAGAAAAAAACATGGCAGCATTTGAGATAGCCTTGTTGTTTTAAGGAGCAAGTTGATAATGGTCGAAAAACAATGCTCATGGCCACCTTAGATGAAGTTTTAATTGCTCTAAGATGAACGACCCAGATTTAGAGCCAAACTGATAAGTTACCAATTCGCTTGTGTATGGAGTTCTGAATAATTAATTCTACACATGTTTGAATTTTCCATTTAATGCATGTTGATCCCTATTTATTGACACTATATTTTCAGTGTACAAAAGAAGGCATGTGTAGTAAAGGATATTGAAAGGGCTGTAAGTTTTCCTAAGCAGAGTTTCAGTGTTTTCATCTTGAGTAAATTGGTATGAAATTAGGTTCTTTGGTCTATTTAGGATTTTTGTTGCTTGAGTTATTTGCAATTATTGTAATTGGGGTGCTTCTCTTGTGGGTCTTGAGTCCAAAATCCTTTTAACTATCACTATGCTAGTTTTAGAGAAAATGGGAAAGGTTGGTGCAAAAATTCCACCTATTAGGAGGTCTAGCTGGATAAGTGTGTTTGAGTGCCATAAAGACATAGTTGAGCAGGAAGCCATGGGTTCTCTTGAGATTTCAAAGGGTAAAAGGAGGGCTAGAGGCCATAAGAATAAATCAATTGTGAAGAGTACTTACTACTTGAGGAATAGGACTTTTCTAGGTGAAGTGGTCGAGTGCAAACAGAAGGAATTGGCATTGCCAGTGAAGAAGGCTAGGAAAAAGGAGAAGAGCCATAGGGCCTACCTGGGTAAACACAACTCTCCTATCGTGCTTTCGAACTCTCCTTCAGATGTTGAAGCTAATACTGATCAGACTATGGCTAGTACCTTTGTTCTCTATTTCCCTATGCGAACTCTAATGAAAACTTGCTAGTAATCCCTCCAATTGCATCAAGAACAAGGAGTGGTTGGGTATTTTCGGATGCCGATGACTCTGAATAGGGTCACTTGCTAGTTTTAGTTTTTGATGACACCATGGTCTTTGCATAGGAGGTATTTATTTTCATATGTTTGTGGTTTGTCTTTTTCTCATGCTAATGTGGAAGGTCTTCAAGAAGATATGAATTAAATATTTTTTGTTTCAAACAATGAATGTTGTGACAATGACGACTAATATCCTACACATGTTTTTTTTCCTTTTTGTCGTCCCTTGTTCACAAATGATTGATTATGAAACCATGTGGGAGTTCTTTGAGGAGTCAGTTAGAATTAGGTTTTTGAAATGTACTCAAATGAAAATTGAAATTGTCATTCAGCCAGGTGCTTGTTGCTCCCCTACATATATAAAGGGGATTTCATGGCTAAAATAAGAGAGTTAAAATTTGTGAGTCTAGATATAGTCACAGTAAATGCTATGCTCTAAAAGTAGAATAGAATGTAGAAGGATACTTTACTAAATATATCAAAAGTAGGTTTAAGATGAAAGTTATACTGTATACGAATCTTAAATATGGTTTTACAAAGAAATATCAGAAATGAAGAAGAATTCTAGTTTCAAAATGTTGCTCTCCTATGTGTTTTATTTCAAGATATGAATGAAGTTGTTAATGACAATTTCATTTGTCCTTTTGTCATTTGCAAAGAAATGGGTGAATTTATTTTATGCTTTAGTTCAATGAATTGCTTAAATGCTAAAATGAGCTCATTAGTTTGTAAGAAAAGGATATAAGATTCAATAAGAAAGTGATATTTTGTAGACACAGTGAGTTAAATGTTCCAAAGTAACATTCTAATGGTCCATTTATTTTTTAAATTCAATCAAAATTGTATTACCGATTGATTACCAGTTGTGACTCTTTTCTCCCTTAAATAAAGTAGTGATTGTTTTATTAGTTTAGCTTATAGTAGATTAAGTGAGTATTGAATTAGGCCTAGGATTCAAGATGAAAAATGACTCACAAAATACTTTAAACTACATTGTCCCAATTCTAAGTATGAAAGTGCACTCCTTGAAATAAGTAACACTTTTATTTGAGGTTTTTCTAGCCTTTGATAAAGTGATTTTCATGAAATAGTGCATCTGTGTGAAGAAATACTCTTGTTGAAATGTGAAATATTATGAGTATGTGTGGGATTACCCTCCCTGGGTCTCACAGAGCTCGAAGAGAAGTGAAGTATTAATTACTTTACTTAGGTGTTGGCCAATCCTCAATCTAACTGATAATTAGGTTGTGCCAAGGTCATAGGTTAGGACTAAGATTAAGTTTGGTTTGAAAGAAATAACCAATAGAAATGGCGACTCCACTTGGGACACTTTTGTATCTTTGATACAAATGTGTCGAAGACCACTTGAAAAGAGTCAAAACAAAATGAACATCTAGTTCAAATGTTGAAGAAGTTCCAGATCTACAGATTGGTTTGTAGAAACCCTAAGGTGAC
Organism: Sequoia sempervirens; assembly: GCA_007258455.2. Taxonomy (NCBI): domain Eukaryota; kingdom Viridiplantae; phylum Streptophyta; class Pinopsida; order Cupressales; family Cupressaceae; genus Sequoia; species Sequoia sempervirens. The sequence goes on from VDFB02223500.1 coordinate 38,537, forward strand.
TCTGCTAGAAAAATTTAGATAAAGATATTCTTGCTTCAAAGGTTTTCCTCTTGTTGAAGAGGTGGTGACTCTACTCAAACAATTTCTATACATGAAGGGCTATTGTTTGTTATTTATAACCTGAAAGTTCTCTATTCAATGTTACAGCAACTAGAGGTGTAAAGGTACATAGTTCTTTGCATATTTTCATTTGTTGAACTTGTTGTATTGAATGCAATTGTTATTCCACTTAAAGTTTTATTCACAAACTGGAAAATATGGATGGTTATAATGAAGTTGTATATCTTGAGAATTACTATCTATTTGCAACTTTCTTAATAATCCTTCATATTGGCATAGTTGTGATTGTGTACCATTAGTTAAAACTATATTTGCATACATCCATGGATTATTAAAGAGAAATAACCATGCCATTAGAAACTTGGATGCATATTGTCAAGAAGCTTCATAAGTATGAAAATCGTCAGATAATTGATACCAAAAGGTGCATGAACCCAAGTGTGAACAGGCCTAGGATAAGGCTGGAATGGAAAGTTGTGTTCAAAAGGGGAGCTGAAGAGCTGAATAAAAGGTACCTAATGGCTATGGAAGCCCAGTTAAGAGATAATCATACTAGATCTGTTAGCCAAATTGCTACACCTATTGTCAATTCTTTGGACTCATTGTATGACCAACTAGACTTGTCATGGATTGATTACAAGGTTAAAATTATGCCATCTCTAGTCTATAAGAAGATGTACCTAGATTTAACAGATACAATGTGTGTGAAGGAAATGCACATGTCCAAAGTTTCTATAGTTTCATGGTGAAACATTCATTTAGAGATCAGGATATGTGGATGAGATTTTTTGTCAGATCTCTTGAAGCTAAAGCTAGGGATTGGTACTTAAATTTTCCTAAGAAGTCCTTTTCCTGCTGGAATAAAATAGTGGATGCTTATAGAGAAGAACTTGCAAAAGAACCTTGTGCTCTCGTCACAAAGTTAAAGTAGCCTAGGAAACAAGATGATGAGTTAAGCATTTCTTTTAGTCACAAGTTTTCTATTACTCTTTCAAGTTAATCCTTGAAAGTTTTAAACCTAGTACATTAGATTGCATTCATTTTTATTTTGAAGCTTTTGAGGAGGGATCTAGTGCATTATTGAAGGATTTTAGGATATTGAGTATGCAGATGGCTTACACATGTTCAGATAATATGGAAAAAAATGAGGAATGAATATGTGCAAGGTCTCTTGTCTTCAATTGTGGATAAACATGTTGATGAAAACAACAATTTTCTGGATACAAATGATCAAATATCCTAGTTTTAGATACAAACAGGTGCATGCCTAAGAAGGAAGTAGTTAAGAGTGTTACAATGTTCACCACTGATGCTCATAATAGTGAAAATGCAAACTCTTTATTTTCAAGAAGATATAAATGATCAATTCAATAATGAAACCCAATCTATGAAGTTTCTATATTTTGATAGTGGTAATATCTTGGTACGTCCTGACTTACAACTTGGTAAAATATGTATTTATACTGGAGATCAAGAGAAATAAATGGTTGAAAGAATGGATCAGAACCGTGGTCTATTAAATAGTGAACAAATTTCAAATTTGTTAACCACTGAATATCATAAATGTGCATGTATGAATAACCCTCAGTTATTGTGTAGTATTCATATTGATTTTGATAGTGATGATAGTCTTTATTATGAAAGATATGAAACATTGATATCTAATATTCCTTCCAGTTATGAACCAGTTGATCAACATGATGATAATATGGATCATGGAAGACAACCATTTGATTGTTATTATGCATTATATGATGAGCATGAAAGTATGTAGGCTGATGTAAGTTAAGAAACTTGTTTTGATGAGTTAAGAACAACAAATAACCATGAAGTTTATAACCAAGATTTGGAGAATTTTAATACAAATTTGGATAAGTATCTATTTCCTAATTTTGATGAGCCCAGTTATGAGTCTTTTTATATGGATATATGGGCTGATTTAAAAGGAAAAACATATTATCTTTTGGAACCAGAATTACTCACTTTTGAACAAGATGTGAATGTTGAAGATGTTAGCATGATATGTTTAGAAAATATCAAAGTGAGTAAGAATAAGGATAGGGTAGGGATTCTTGATGATTCTCTTCACCAACATGTTGAGGCACAGTTACAGGGTGTGCCAATGTATGAATGTATTTATTTACACACACTTGGAGATAGTTTGCATGATGTTTATAATCATTTGATTGGTCCTTATAATTGTTTCACCTTTGACATGAAAATAACTAATCACATTGAGCTTGATAATCCCAACTATGTGGTAGGATATGAGTGCCAAATTTTTCAGCTGGATTGAATTTTCTTGCAGTGCGGTAATGAGCAAAACATTAAGGAAAGTTGTTTTCAACTTGAAAATATTTTGAATGATAAAATTTATGATTATTTTCCACATGATAATCAGTATTTTAAGGATATGCTTGATTCTCAGATGCAGGGTAGTTACAAATTTGTTGATAATGTTGTACATGCTAAGTTATTGAGAGATGCCAACATGTTTAATTAGGCATATTCTAGTAATGTTTTCAAATTGGATTCAGTGAGGTGTATTGAAAACTTTGTTTATGACAAAGTTAAGAAAATTCCTATAGTTTTGGTAGCCTTGGGCCATCAGATATGGTCTGACTTGTCAAGCCAAAGTAGTTGGGGGTAGAGATGAACTTTTTACTTTGTTACCCAATGGAGTAGGCACCTAGTCTGCTTCTCCAGATGATTTGAATTCTTTCTCTATTTACTAAGGAACAAACATCCCCAAAAAGAGTCAATTATGGAAATTTCAAATTTTGCAAAAATATAGAGTGCTCATATTAAAGCCCTAAGAATTTTTATCTAAAAATATTTGTCATATCTGTTGTAGGGTTGTTATATGAGGTTTAGGGTTTTGTTCATATTAATTGCTTTGCATTCTATTCTATTGCTAACTGTGCATTGCCTACTATCAATCACACAATTTTTTTCATGATCATTAATTTCATCATGTGACTGGACCTTCTCGTGTCTAGATTTGAATCGCCTGACTTTTACATCCTTTGTATTGCGTGATTCAGAAGTCTTGAGCCTACTATTCTCATGTCATCATAGAGAAGTCCCCTCTTTCAGAACAACTAATGAGCACGTGCTTAAAATTTTCACTTAAATCTCGATGGCCCTCTTAGTTGTATCGCTCAACACTGATTTATTCATAGGTTTACACCTTGAATTAGCGACGAGTGATGGAATGATTTTTTCCTTTAACATCACTCATCGCTAATGGCCTTTGAGCCTTCAAATTTTTATTAGTGATGAGCGATGCCCTGGTCTTATGTTCTTATTGCTCATTGTGTATCATCATTGAAAAGATAAATTTGAATTAGCGATGAGCGATATGATGTGATATTGCATGATTGCAGATATGTTTTGAATGTAATTCTCACATTAGCAATATGCGATGGACCTTATAAATGTTGTAAATCCTCTCATTGCTAATTTCTTGCAAAATATATGAGGAAAATTATCCGTGAATGAAGGCCTTATGTTATATCACCCATCACTCATCGTAAATTTGTTTTAGAACTTGAGTTTTGAATTAGCGATAAGCGATGGGTTTCCTTTAAAGGGTTTTTCTTTCGCTGATGTGATATGATCCTATGAGAAATTTATTTCAAGTGCCATTTATTTTATGCAGGTTGTATGTGTCTAAATATGGTGCCTTCACAACATCCTCCCTCGCCGATAGGATCCTAGGCACAAGGTTTGAATTAGTGATGCACGATGAAAGGGTGAATGTGACCAAAGGTTAGGCTGCAAAACTAAGGGCTAAAGATCATCGCAAGGATGTTTACATCACCAATGGAGTCAAGTTTTAGTGATGAAGTAAATTGCGACAAGCGATGACAATTAATGAAAAAGACAAATATGGCATGATCTGTGATTCCGCAGACAAAGCAAAGAGGAAAGCAAGTGAAAGAACTGGTAAACCATTGATTGTGATCCATAACTTATTGGTCATGTGGCACAATTGTGCTATAACAAATACAAGATGCATTCATGTGTGACCCAAGTTTAATGTGGCTATGTTG
>VDFB02223503.1:0-19364 GCA_007258455.2 Sequoia sempervirens
CTCCAACCAATAATGTCACCTTCTTATACTATGTTTTACTAGAATGATAGATCATCATGTCATTGTTAGTTATCCAATTCAAAATACATATTAGCAACACTATAATAGTTGCCTTATGATAATAAATAACATCAATTTGATAAATATTGTCATGCATAAATCATGTTGATCAATTGCCTGTTATATGTTTACTAGTCATCATATATTTATGTATAAAATAGTATCATTGTTTCTATTCAAAATCTCACAATTTTAGGCGGGCTATGACCCATGCACCAAACTAATACAAACAAATGACTAATCATAGATATTGAGACTAACAACATAGATATTTATCTATTCACACACATATATCTTGATACTTATTTTATCCTTACATCTAGTAGCTATGACACGAATGTCACAACAGTGATTACATTCAATGGTTATAGGACATACCTGATCTGCATAATTCAGAATGCATTCTATATGTTTATAGAGTATATTGTTTTGGTAAGTTCGGGTGATATACATCTTCGCTATGATGGTGAAAGTTGCTCGATACTAATTTGTAATGTCCCCTTTCTGTCGAAAACACTTAAACCCGAATCTTGCATTCAAAGTATTTCTCAAAGAGACATTGGAAACGTTAGAGATCAATGAATTTCAGTGATAACTTCTAATGAGATCGAAGATGTTATAAATATTTCGTTCTTGTCAAAGTTTTATTCATATCCTTCTTATCACTCAATATGAATGATTCTTTTATAATATATTTTATAAGTACACTTCGTTAGATATTAAACATCTTTCAATATCCCATAGGTGGAATTCTATCATACCATTTATCATCATAATGAAAGAATAGAGTCATTCTTACTTATTAATCTCAATAATTGCTGCAAGCATCATTATTGCATAGTCGCATATAAAATGTATATCTATTTACACATATAAATATAAGAACTATAAATATAAATATAAGAACTATAGTCATTACTACTTATTTATATATATATATATATATATATATATATAAAGTAATTAACAATCATATTAGACTCCCCTAAACAGCATACCTCTGATTTCTGGCTGTCCTGTTGCTGACAGTGATACCCCAGAACATGCTCATCTATCTCCCTTGTATATCCTTCATTTCTTCTACTTTATAATTCTATCTAGATTCTATACTTTTCCCCATCCATCTGCAGATAGACGTCTCTCTTCTTCCACCTTCATTGGTCTTAAATTGGTCTTACTTTTATTGACCGATCAAATAGAGTCTTATTTACCTTTTGGCAAGTGACTTGCATTTATGCATTGTGTGTCCCGAATTGATTTAGTCCCCGATATATGCGATCTGTGTTGTGATGCTTCCCAGGCTGTAGTATTCTTTCTTTTTTTCTCCCCTATCTTATCCCATTTCATATTTCCTCTTATATCTTCTTTCCTTCTATGAAAAGAGGCATCTCTTTTCACTAATAAACATAACGCACCTATTCTTTTGATGATAATTTGTTGCGAACTTGAATTAATCTTTTAACATACTAATCGTTGTATTGTCTCTTATGAAATCATAGTATAATAAATTACTGTCATAAAGTTATCAATCTTTGTTTCTTATGAATTCGCTGACTTGACTATTCCTTTTGAAATATATTAATCGCTCCTTCAAACATGTTACTTTCTTCTTTTGTATTATTTTATATTTATTATTTTATGTTATATACACTATTTTTAATATTTATTCTGTTTTCATTTTACTTATGTTTTTTATGATATAGTTATAAATAGAATTTATCATAAATATATTTATTTGTCTATATTATATTGTAATGATTATTATTATAGTAATATTTAAATTATTTATATTTATATGTTATTCAATATATTTATTTTAATATTCATAAGCATAATATTATATTATCTTATTTATGAATATTAAATGATTAATATGTGTATTTATACTTTCTAATATGTATTTTGTCATTTATAATAATTATAATTGTCCAATTATAATATTATTTTACATTTATATTTTATATTTTTATATACTTTAATATTTATAACATTCATAATTATAATATTGTTTTGGACAATTACAATTGTGTAATATCAGATGGTTAACTATTTTAATTATGTTTCTTAATATTTAAATGTCCGATTGAGACATGACATAGAACTTCAATGCATTCATTCAGCACTAGGGAGTTCTTTGGTCGTGGTTTTAGCTGTGAGAATATATATTCTTCAAGGTATCATTTCAGAGGGCTTGGACATTGTTTACAAAAGCCGTACATTTATTCACTGCTGTTGTTGCTTCAGCCGTACCTTTGTACAGCAGGCCGTACCATCTGAAAGAGCCGTACTTCTCCAATCAAAAGAAACGCCTTTCCTTTTGACTTCCAGTTTGCTTCATTGAGGGTGCTGGGGTTCCAGAAGACATTGGAGATTACCAGACAGGAGGAGAAAGGAGAAATCATTGCAGCCGTACCACTAGAAGGACATTCATTAATTGCTGTATCAAAATCAGGTTTTCATAAAAATCATTGCCTTTTACTTTGCATGTTATCAGATCTTTCTTGTATTACATTCAGAAGGTCAATAAAGGATTCGCCATCTTTAGAACTTGTATTTTCTATCAGTAAAGGCATTCTAGCATTTTTATTGAATTTATTTCAAATTTCTAGCAAAATCGCATTTTACCATATTCATGCAAAAACCCAAAAATCACAAAAAAAACCAAAACTGTAAACTCTAAAACAAAATAGAGACGTAATAAGGGGAAACCTAGGTTTCTACGTATTCTGCATAAGCAATTTGTTTTAGATCCTCTCACCAATGCTCACACCTAGCCCACATCGGTATCCTGGTGTACATTCTGGTTAGAGTTGCTTTTGCACGTTTTGGTTTATCTTCTAACCTTAACGGGTGCATTGATTGTAATTTGCAATTTGTTAAAATCGAAAAAAAATTGGCTCGGAATATTTCATATATTCTTTTGATTTTTCTTAAGGAAAAAATCTCCAACTTCAAACTTTCTAATGTGGATGCATTTGTTATAGCCATGATACATTCAACTATCTACCATGCATTTATAGGGTACAAGCTTGTCATCTTTAGTAGGGAACTCATCATTGACCTATTTGACTACCAATTGTGAACCACCAAAGGCTTGTAAATGTTGGATGTTCAACTATACAACTAGTTTTAGACTAGATGTCAATGCCTCATATTCCTCTTTGTTGTTTGTATAGGGAAAGTCAATGTGGAATGCTTTTGGGATGAAATCACCTTGGAGGGTGATGAAATGGATGCCAAAACTTGATCCATGTGAGGTAAATGATTTCTCAAAGTATAATATCCATGGTTTGTATTCTTCAATGTGAGGGATGGATTCATTTGAAAATTCTATGATCAAAGGATGGTGGTCCTGAATGGGAGCTTCTACTAACTGATTTGTTTTAACTTGCTTCTCGATTTCCTTTTGATTGACATGTTCAATATCAAACTCACTAGAGAGCATGACCCACTTTGTCGTTCGACCACTAAGGGCTGCCTTGGATGGCAAGCAAATTAACAAGTCAATTTTGGTGATAAGATAAATGGTAGCATTAAGGATGTAATGTTGAAGCTTCTATGCGGCAAACACTACAACAAGTCAAGCTTTTTCCATGGATGAGTAATCTAAGTCACATTCAACTAAGGTTTTGCTAAGATAATAGATGACATTATCTCTTCCTTGATCATTATATTGAGCTAAGAGGGCATCTAAGGCATGTTGTGTAACTGAGATGTAGAGAAAAATAGGCTTATCTAGTGTAGGTACCACTAGTACTAGAGAATTGGACAAATATTCCTTAATCTTGTTAAATGATTTTTGGTATGATTGATCCCACTCAAAGTTGACATTCTTTTGGAGTAGATGTGAAAAATGATAGCACTTGTTTTCTAGCTGGGATATGATTCATTTCATAGCTTGGACTTTTCCTTGTAAGTTGTGTAGCTGTCTAAGGTTCCTAGGAGGTGGCATTTTTGTCATTGCTTTTACCTTATCTGGATCTACCTCAATGTTATGTCTAGAAACAATGAACCCTAAGAGCTTACTTGATGTGATTCCAAAGGTGCATTTCTTGGGATTTAATTTGACCTTATGCTCTCTAAGCTTATGGAAGATACAACATAAGATAGTTGGGGTGATTTGATTTAAGTTTTGATTTGTCTAGGATACCATACACATAATTTGTACATCCAACACCTTTCCAAACAATCGAACATACAATGAAAATTTCAAGTTTTCAATTAAACCAATATCAAAATTAGCAACACATATGAGAATTTCATTACTCAAAGTCTCCTGCAACACATGAAATTGCAACCAAATTGAAAAGATAACATATGCAGCCCGCTAGGCTAATGAAGAACATTACATTTTGGACTCATAGGTCTGCTACAGCCAATAAAATCATTCCCAAGTCAGTCCTCATCCACCTCTCTTCTTCTTGCACTTCCATCCTTCACCTGCAACCTCCTTTTGGAAAAATCAATGGCAGACAACCCAATGTTCTTGCAAAGTCATTTACTGCTGTTCAACACCTCCAACCTGCCACATTCATTTCTGCAATCATCCTCCAAGAAAATGAAATATGCTAACCAATTTATTTCGTTGAAATTCACAACATAAACAACATTGCGTTAGCATTAAAATTGAAATCCAAGTTTGAAAGATCTCAATGCCAAGAATGCACACTCAATCCCAAGGAAGGAGAGGTGTTGTCATATGGCGGAGAAACTAAAAACAATAGCTTGAAATGAAACAAACTCAACGTCAAGAATGTGCACTCAAGATCCCATTGAGGGCAAGGTGCTAACATATGACAGTTATTAATTAAAACTGAAACAATTAGGCGGATAACCATCCATGAAGATACATCTATCTAATTCATCCGCTGCGGCGGGCATCTACTTAAGAGTGGGGATTCACCACTTGAAAGTGGGTACAATGAGAGCTACAATGTTCATTCTTCACACTGGCGGTAAACCATCCAGGGGTAATGAATATGGAATTTAACAAGTAATTGCAGAAACTAAATAGTTGGATTAGTACTACTATATCTCAACCGTACAATCATGAAATCTGCAAATTACAAATTACAATAATAGAGAACAATGGTAAGAAAAGGAGAATGAATTCTTTCAATGTTTTTAGCTCTTCAATGATGAAAGAAAGCCAAAACTGAAATCTAATAAAATCTGATATAAAACTGAGATTCTGGAAATTCTGATCAGCAACTGTGAAATTCAAAGAAATATTCACAACTCACTCAAAATACCTCTGAATGACGTGAGAACACTTGCAATGAGCTGCTGGAAGGTAGGCACCCATTCCATGATGAAGAAACAACAACAAATATCAGTCATTAATTCTTGGCACAATTCCCAAGGCACTCTAAATGGTACGACCCTTGAAAGGGGCGATTTTGCTAGATAAAATCACCAACTTCGAATTAAAATCTGCCACTTTGCAAGAAGGGTCGCCATAGGTCTACAAAGGCATAGCAAAGATACCCAGAACCAGAATAAATTTATTTCAAGAGCTGCTAGCAAAATTCACTTTCAGCTGTAGGCACATCAGCAACTTCAAAATTGACAAAAACTACAAATTCTTCAATATTCAAGCTCAATTTGCTAGTCTGGATGAGAAGCAGTCCCAAAACCAACTAGGTGTTATCTTTCAAACACAAAATTGGATAAATGCTAAGAGGTAAGCATTCCTCAAAGCTAAATTCATGAAGTCATTCTGACCGCATAACAATATGATAAGTATAATGGATACCAAGGCTGGAGCAAAGCCTTCACTTTATAGAAGCTCACAAAAACTCTTCAATTTCCTGAGAAGGCACACCAAAAGACACAAGAGTCTTTTCAATTTCCAAAAACAATTAATTCTCAAGATGGCGCCCCTCTTGCAAAAATATGAACTTCACTTTATTTAAAAAACATCTCTCCTTAAAAGAGGCGTTAGTTTTTCCCCAAGGCATAAAGACATTATTAAAAGATAATAATAAACACTCATGAAGGCGTCCCCCTTCAAGACCACCTTTTAAAACAACTTGAAGTTATACTCCTAGGCCAAGGGGTCAACTGCAATTTATAACATTAATGCCTTTATTTATGAAATTCACCAAATAAAGCTTTTTGAAGCTAGATTTGAATTGCATTAAATGCTCCAACTAAAAATGAAGACCTGAAGACTGATAACTGCATACTGCCAAAAATAGAATTTACTCTAAATAGTAAACTCCCTGAAATGCCATAGAACCTCTGAACATGGAAACCCTAATTTTACCTCAAACGAGCCTACGAACTTTCGGAATAGGCTGATGAGCGTCAAAACAGATTACTGATGAGAAGGGGACATTACAGAAAAGCTACACCCCCACTCCAACAACTCCAAATTCTGGAAATTAAGATTCCAACAACATTGTCAAAATTCCCCTTTTGCAACCACTATCTTCCGGCAACTTAAAACTCTCCATTTCCACACCCAACTTGGAAATTAATTAAATTTCATCAAATTGCAAATATGTAACTCTCCAATGCATGTTTGCATCATTTCCAAAGTGATAAGTCTCCACTAGCCGACACATTAATTCATTGCCTTCACCATTTGGAGCCCAAATTCAAATTTTTCCCAGCATGCACATCTACGACGTCCCATTCATGTTGTTCGAAATATTGTCATTGATGTCAAAGGCTGTAAGAACCCTAAGTTCTCCCAAACTGAAAACTCTGTACTGCGAAAGCTAACTGCTGAATTTGTTTTAGATTGTTTTTGGTTTTTATGATTTGTTTGTGTTTTTTGATATAATAATGCATAAATGACAAATGCATAAAATAAACTCACAATGCTCAAATGAAAATGCTCAACAGGAAGGTAAAAAGCAACTACTGAAAGAACAATTGCAGCAAGATATATATTTATGCTTCTTTATTATTCTCAAAACCTTTACATTCAATTGCATACCCAGAAGATTGCAAGGAGAATATTACATCAGAAATCTGGGTTGCTGCCAGCAATAAGTATGACTGGTAAAAAGCTCGATCTGCTGCAAACATGAACTTCACCTTAAAAATGTCTGAAAACACCTTCCACAACTTGGATGCCAATTAAGATAAAAGAAAATGCACAAAAGGCAAGGCGACTTGGCCTCAACTTCACACGCCTAGGGTAGGAGATAGTACGAATGCCATGAAAGAGGACTGTACGAACCTTGGGAAGTGTGCCAGTGATTAATAAAATGCAGCCCTTGAGATATTCGCCTCCCACAATGAACAATCTTCCTGAACCCTTAATAAACTTCTCCAAATCTGCACAATATTGGTCTCTGGATGAAACCAACTCTCACAAGCTCACTTTAGTGGATGTTGCACAACCTCAAAAAGCACAAACACTGAAGAGTGATCGTTCTACAATGTCAAACAACTCTGGAAACAGAAAAACCCTTGGTTTCTCTCCTCCAAACGCCAAAGAAGTCATGAAATGAAGCTATCAAATGCACAATAGAATGAATCGATTTCTTCTTGGTTGCTTATATACTTCTTCAAGGAGGTCAATCCCTAATTTTGCCTTTTGATCATTTAAATAATATAAAGTTTGCACTTTGGTGATATTAAAATATGACCATGAAATTGGCGCCCAAATAATTATTTAAAATGGCCCCCTTTTTAATGACTAATGACCCCTCAAGTCAAAAAGCACAATTATAACGTTATAATATAATTTTATAATATTAATTATTATTAAAGTTACCTTTAATAATAATTAAACATTATAACTTAGGCAATACTCCTTATTTCTTCAAGCCATCTGAATTTCAGAATCGACACTGCCAATATATCACATTCAGGTGCCCTGCTAGAAATCGTAACCTTGGCTGAATGACTTACTATAAATAGTAAGTATGCAAACTGAGCCCCAAAAACCTTTGCAAAGGCCAAACTTGAACCTCACTGATCTCTGGAGAAGAATAAAACCATCAACTGACCAAGTTTCAGCCACAAAAGACCCTCTATCCAAACCCATTAGCTTATGAGGGTCAATTGATAGGCTAATCCTGCTAATAACTAGTGAGTAGCCAGAAGGGGACATTACAGTCCGCCCTCCCTGAAATTACTTGTCCCCAAGCAATCTCACCTCTGAATACTACAAAATATCCTCGCTCTCCCATGTAGCATCCTCTACCGGCAAGTCCTTCGACTTAATCAAATATTCCCTGATGACCCGTCTCCTTAACTGTATCTCTTTGACATCTAAGATGGCCTCAGGTACTAAAATCAATTTCCCCCCATCATCCAGGGGTGTTAAAGTTGTAGAAGGAACAACACGATGTCCTAACGCCTTCTTGAGGTGCGAAACATGGAATACATTGTGTACCCTTCTATCTGCCAGTAGGTCTAACTCATAAGCCACCTCGCCTACTCACCTGATAATCCTGAAAGGGGCATAGTAGCGTGGCTTGAGTTTCTTTGCGCCACTTTTCTTGAGAGTGGATTGACGATAGGGCTGCAACATCAGATACACCATATCCCCTACTTCAAAAGAATGCTCAACTCTCTTTTGATCTGCATACTGCGTTTGCTGATTTTGTGCCTTTTGAATATTCTCACGAAGAGCCCTAATAATATCCTGGTACTCCTGCAAAAGATCCCCAACACTAGGCACCCTACTATCACTCAACAATAAATCAAGAAAGCTGGGCACATCATACCCATACAATGCCATAAATGATGTCATCTGAATAGACAAATGGTGAGTGGTATTATAGTAGTACTCATAGAGATGAATCCACTTCACCCAAGCCTTTTGTTGCCCCGCTATATGGTTCCTGAGATATCCCTCCACCCATTTATTTACAATCTCCGTCTGTCTGCGGATGGTAGCTAGTGCTCAGAGTAAGTTCATTCTCACAAAGTCTGAACAACTCCTGCCAGAAGTGACTGAAGAACCGATTATCCCTGTTGCTGAGAATACTCCAAGGTAGTCCATGCAACCTAAATACCTCACGGAAAAACAACTCTGCTACCTGTGTAGCTGCTATCGGGAGAAAGTGAACAGCTGCTATCGGGAGAAAGTGAACATACTTCATGATTCAATCAACAACTACATAAATGCAGTCTCTACCTTGGGCTTTTGACAAGCCTGTAATGAAATCCATTGACAAGCATTCCCACTTCCTGTCAGGAATTAGAAGTGGTTGAAGTAACCCCATAGGATAGGTATGTTCATGTTTATTCTACTGAAAAACAGGGCACTCTCTGACATATTGAAGAACATTTGACTTAAGACCTTTCCAAGTGAAACGCTCCCATATCTGCCTGTAAGTTTTGAAATACCCGGGATGTCCTGCCATAGGCACATTAGGAGAGGTCCTCAATACTTTGCTCTTCATCTCTGATTTTGGGGTCAAAAAGATCCGCCCTTTGTAAATGATAAGATCATTTACAACTGAATATCTGTTGTCCTATACTGAACCCTCAATAATGCCAGAAGCCCAAGAGTCTTTCGCATACTCTGTTGCAATCAGATGTCTACAATCCTTTGAAATCTCAACCACGGAGCTCAAATGTGGTTGGCGAGACAAAGCATTGAAAACAAAATTCTGAGTCCCTTTGACATAGGCAATGTAAAAGTCATATGACAGCAACTTACTTACCCACTTTTGTTGACGATCATTGAGATCTCACTGCCCTAGGAAATGTCTCAAGCTATTATGGTTTGTCTTAACACAGAATTTGCTTCCAACAAGGTACTGCCTGAATTTAGCCAACGCATGCATGATGGCTAACATTTCCTTGTCATATATATTGTAGCTCCTTTTGGTTCCCCTAAGCTTCTTGCTCTCGAAAGCAATAGGATGCTTATCTTGCATAAGCACTGTGCCAATACCCTCACCGAAGGCATCACATTGAAGCTCAAAGGGCTTTGCAAAATCCGGTAATGCAAGGACTGGACATGAAGTCATTAAACATTTGAATTTCTCAAAACACTCCTGTGCCTTAGGAGTCCAAACAGACACACCTTTCTTCGTCATATCTGTAAGTGGTGTTGCATGTCGTGAATACCCACTGAAAAAACAACGATAGAAGCCACATAAGCCCAAATAACCTCTAAGTTGAGTAAGATTCTCAGGAGTAGGCCACTCAAGTATAGCTTGGACCTTGTTCGGATCCATGCGAACACCCTCTACACTAATAATATGGCCTAAATACAACTTAGTCATGCCCAAATCACATTTGGATTCCTTGGCATACAAGGACTCTCTATCAAGAATACCCGACACTGTATCCAAATGAGTAATATGCTCCTCCCAAGTTCTGCTGTAAATCAAGATGTCATCAAAGAAGACAAGTACGAACCTCCCCAACTGTGATTGGAAGACCTTGTTCATGGTGGACTGGAACGTAGTAGGGACATTGGTTAGCCCAAATGGCATAACCACAAACTCAAAGTTTCCACAATGACATCTGAATGCTATCTTCTCGATGTCTTGCTCTCTGATCTTGATCTGGTGATAACCCGATCTCAAATTTATTTTCGAAAAGTAGCAAGCACCGTGGAGCTCATCAATCAACTCATAAATACGAGGTATAGGGTACCTGTTCTTAATTGTCCTCTTATTCAAGACCGTGTAATCAATGCACATCCGCAGGGTACCATCTTTTTTCTTCACCAAAACTACTGATGAAGCGAAAGGAGATTTTCTCGGTCTAATGTGCCCCATAGCAAGCAACTCTTTTATTATCTTTTCAATTTCATCTTTCAACCGCTTAGGGTGCCTGTAAGGAGTGATCATCACGAGTTTGGCATTCTCCTCGAACTCTATGATGTGCTCAATCCCTCTATCTGGAGGTCTACTTGGTGGGATATCACTAAACACCTTAGTGAGTTTAATCCTCAACTCCTGTATATGCAGATGATAAACTGGTTTTTGCTGCTCCTCCTGTGATGGCATCAACATACACTCGGATGCCCACTCAACCATGTCATGTCCCATGAGTCTCTACATCCTCCTGTAAGATATCATCCTGAAACTCCTGTCTCTGATGGCTTTCAACACATGAGTTTTCCTGTCCACCTTGAATCTCATCTCCATCTCTCGAAGGTTGAGAGTATACTCTCCTATGTCATGAAGCCATTTCATGCCTAGAACCATATCTGTATCTCCCATGTTTACCACATAGAAATATGCCTTAAACTCAAAATTATTTAAGCGCATGGGAAGATCTCAGGTCATCCTATCACACTTAAGAGTGTAGCCATTGGCAATCTTCACTCTTATACCTTCAAATTCCTCAGTTTGAATCCCATTTCTCAACCAGCCAAGCATCAATAAAGTTATGCGTGGCCCCTATATCAAGCAAGGTAATGACCTTTTGACTAGTTAAGACCCCACGCATCCTGAAGGAGGCTTCCCATTGTATGCTAGTGAGATGTGCCTCTTGTAGCTTCACTTCTACTTCATTTTTCAGCCTCATGTTTAGACTTCTCTGCCTCATGTTCAGACTTTTCTGCGCTTGATTTTTTTGGATCAAATTACTAGTTTGAATTTTCAGACTTAGAATCCTCATAGTATGCCCACACTATTAGGTTGGCCTTGCCCTTAGGCCTCAAAGGACAGTCATGTTTTGAATCATAGGGCCCTTTGCAATAGAAACACTTCTTACGCAAATCATTGAGTTTTTCTTGGTCTATGGGGCTGCTGATTTCCCTTGTGAATCTGATTTTTCCTTCTTCTTAGAGAATGACTTGCTGCTCCTGAATAAACAAAATGCTTTAGATGAGAACTTACTTTGTGGGGCTGCAAGCTCCATGCTTCTAGCCTTCCTCATTGCTTCTTGAAGTGATGGGGGGTCAAAGGCTTTGACCCATCCTCTCAAAGGCTCTAATAAACCTTCAATAAATAAGATGACCAGTCTTTTTTCAGATAAGCTTGGGACCATAAGCGAAAGTTTCTGAAAGTCACTAATATATGCCTCCAAACTCCCAACTTGCTTGAGTTGAGCCAGGTCTCTGAAATATGTTTTTGGATCTTTTTTGTCGAAGCACTCAATCAACCTATCAATGAACTCTTGGTAAGAGGTGATGAGGTTATGTTTCAATGTGACCATCCCATGGTGCCACCAATCATGAGCTACTTCGTGTAAGTGCAAAGTGGTGTACTTGATTGCATCCTCCTTCGCCATAGGCCAAAGGGTCAAGAAGGTATCCAACTTGTGGACCCAAGCTCATGTTGTGACCTTACCACTACCATCAAATGTAGGCAATGTGAGTTTGCTAGTGGCATGTTTTAGGTCCCTGTTTTGATTCCTTGGTCTCCTGTCTTGCCTTAATTTATAGTGCTCTCTCCTCTGAGTCATGAATCGGTCAAAGTTCATGTGCTTCTTAACCTATGGTGTTAGCAAATACCATTCATCGTGAGCTGTCATAACATTATCTGCAAATAAACCATCTCCCTCTTCTTCAACATTTGCTTCTTCTGCTTCATTCCTCAAAAAGGTAGGTCGTGTAGCCTATCTGTGCTCTCTGTGTCCTGGGAGTCCCAACCACACTTCTATTGTCATCTGGCTTGTGATTCTGTCTTCTAAGAGGTTTCATCTGTTGTAACACTGCTGTAAGTTGCTGCAAAACATCTGCAACTTGTTGCTACCCTGCTGCCATGTTTCTCATTATTTCTCTTGCTTCCCTTTCTTCATTTCTAGCTTCATTTCTAGGTGGGCTACCATTTCCTTTGTCCCCTTTATGTATGTCTTCCATTTTGGCCCTACACTCTTCATGGGTTTAGCCTATTTCCGGGAAATCGGCGTAGGCTAAAATTTGAGTGGAAAATTAGGGTTTCCTCTTTCAGATATTGCTCAATTGGCATTCAGAGGATGTTGTGCAGACTTACTATTTATAGCAGTTGCTATTTTTAGCAAGTCTATCTTTTGGCAGTATCTGTCTAGCAACAGTTCAATCCTTGCAATTCTGTTCAGTTTGTATATTGTTTGCAGTATTGAACTTACTATTTATAGCAGTTATTTATTTTTAGTGATCTATTCTTGATAACATCATCGGCAGTTCAACTCAAGTCATCTTGCTATCCATCAATTTCAGTATTGGCATTGGTTTTGGTTATCTCCATGGATTGAGTTTTTATACTTAGTCAAATTTCATGTTTCTCAGTTGTACCCCACGACTAGGAGTAATAACTTCATGTTGTTTTAAAAGAGGGGCCATTAAGGGGGTCAATTATGCATTTAATAATTTATTAAATGCTTTATTGTTGCAAAGTGAAAAAGAGGTTGAGTAATATTATATTATTTCAAAAAGTAAAATGCAAAAAGGTGGCATCCCTTTTGGAAGTTGAAGTGATTCAACTTCTTGGAATTTGAAGAGTTCTTGTTGCTTCATTTGCCAATTGAAGTTTATATATTGCTGCTGTTTGAAGAGCTGATTATGCATATTTTTGAAGAGCAAAGTTACGTTGCTGGAATGAATCCAGAATCCGGCTAAGGGAAAGCTTAGCAAATTTACTCCATTCTTCGGGCCTGCAACTATGGTTCCCTAGGTGGTGGATTGAGAGTGTGCTTCATCCAGAAGTACATATTGAGCATTATTGTGGAGTTTTGGTGAGATATTTCCAGTTTTTATGTTGCTGGTTTATCATGGCTCAAAGTGATTTTTGTATACAGCTTTTAGTATGAATTTTATTTGGTTCTGGGTATTTGATCATTGCATTTCTATAATAGAGGCGACCATATTTGGAGGTTATCAAAATTTAATTCCAAGTTTCAGATTTTATTAAGCAAAATCACCCTTGCAAGGAGGCCATACCTTTTTGGAGAGCATTGGGATTCGTGCATAAATTAATGGTTGAGTTTAGATGCTATTTTATCATTGTGAATTGGGCGCCAACCTTCTCAAGAGCTTTTGCAAGCTATATTTCATCTTCTGGAGGTATTGTGAAGGAGTTGTGATTATTTTTATGTGTTTTCAGTTTGATGATAATCATTTCTAGATTGCTGATTTTTATATCAGTTTGCTTCAATATTCTGATTTTGGTTTTAAGCTTCATTAATTGAGAGGATATCAAGTGGAAAAATCTTCTATTTCATTGTGCTTTGTAAAGATTGTAATAACACTTGAAAATTGCAGTTGTTTAACATTGTAAGACTGTAAACAGTAGTACTGTTCCAGTCATTTAATTAGCTGCAAAATCTTATGATTAATCTCTCATATATGTAACCCCTGGATGGTTTACCGCCAATGTGGATAAAGAACATTCTAGAAGCTTATCTCTCTTATTTGCAGCTATTTCTATTCATTGTAAAGCTGATTAGTAGTACTAACAGCTATTTATTTTATTTGCTGCAATTAGTTTAAATTTCATACTCCCACGATTGAGTGGTTGAGTTTAAACAATCATCTTTCTTTAATTGTAAGGTTTCCCCCCACTAAATAAGTGGTTGTGTAGACTGTATTCCCCCCACATTAATAAGTGGAAGTGAGGATTTAAATGACTGGCTTGCTGCCTTTAATAATGTAATAATCTCACCCACTGAATAAGTGGAGTATCCCCACTGTTTGTGGATGCCTGCATCAGCAGATGAATTGTAATTTCAGTTTAGTTTACTCCTAATGATCCTCTGACCATATGCTATCACCTCGCCCACATTGGGATCTTGGTGAACATTCTTGGTTAGAGTTACTTCCATGCTGATTTGATTTTGGAGCTAACGCTAATCAGTTTTATACTTGCTGGTTTGTGTGTTAAATTTTGAGAAAAAATTAAGGGGAATATTTCAGTGGTATCAGAGCAGAAGATCCTGCCATCCTGTTGATCAGTGCTTCATGCTTAGGCAGATGAGTGATAGAGATCTCCGGTACTACACCGAAAGTCAGTGCAGATTCTAGTTCAGTTTCTTGTGGTATCCAGAGGTTGGCAGTTAGTCATGGCTAATGAAGAAAAGATGAAGTTGGCAGAGACTCTCTTTATGGTTGGAAAGAGACTTGGTAAAGAATTTCAGACAAAGGAAAATGAAGAGAACATTCTTCATTTGTTAGAACAATGTTTGAGACAAGTGAAGCCATCACCTTCAGAGATAATGGAGTTGGCACTAGCTCCTGTAGTGAATTTTTTGAATCAGCCCTATTGGTTGGGGCATCCTGATGAAGAGACCAAGTTGTTGATTTCTTCTTGTTTTATGGAGATAATGAGAATTGTAATTCCCCAGTTGCCCTATGATGATGAAACTATGAAGATCATATTAAAGATGATAGTGGAATGTTTTCAAGATTTGGATGAAACTGGTAGTAGCTTGTTTCCAAGAAGAGCTGCTATTTTAAAAACATTTTCTGAAGTTGGTGCTTGCATCTTATTGATAGAATTTGAGATGGAGAATCAGATTTATCACTTGTTTAATTATCTTTTCACCTTGACCTGGAGTGAGCAAGAAGAGAGTATGCTTGCAGCTGTCATGAATGTTCTAATCTCTACAATTAAAGAAGCTGATAGTCTTCCTGAAAGTGTCCAAACTCTTCTCTTGGATGCTTATAAACGTGAAGAGCACATTTCTCCCACTGCTGATTTGTTAGTTAAAGAAATTTTCAGTCAATGTGAAGATAAGTTGAAACCACTTTTGAAGAAGATTGTTGAAAATAGAGAAGAGATATCTAAAGCTGAAGAGAATGAAAGTTGGAATCCCTTTGAAGACATTGCAAAAGTTCAAGGGCATCTACGAATTTGCATGTAAAGCATTCTGTAGAAGAATGTAATGTATCAGTGGAAGCCTTGAAGACTAGTGAGGTACTCTTGTTTTCTACAAAGGAGAACAGTGAGTTGACTGGTGTTAAGAAGCCTCATGTTGAAGATTCAAAGAAAGAACTTTTGGAAACAAAAGTTGAAGCAGAGATGCATGAAGAGGCCATAAGTGCAGATTCAAATGAAGGAGAAGTTTGGTTAGTAGAAGATATGTGTTCAATCAACAATTTGCTTCTTCACAATTCCAAAGAATGTTGGTTTGAAAGTCAAGTCAAAGAGGAAGTTGAAGTCTCTTCCCACTTCAAAGCTGATTTGATCAATTCTTTTGAATCATGTGTAGAAGACAACATGGAAGGAGAAGCTTCTAGTAATTATAAGGCAGATTTCTCTTCACCAGAAATCAAGTTAAGGCAAAAAGCTAAGGAATTGGAAGGCACTATGGATGGAATGATGAAGAGTGTTCATCACATGCAAGACAAATTGAGGAGTACAGCGCAAACCATTTTTGAAATCTTTATCCATCAAAGTTGTTCTACATCATCTCAGCCAGTATATAATGATTGCAACTCAAGTTCACACATTGCTGATAATGGAATTCAAATTTTGTCAAATCTTGATAGAATTCATAGACATGTAGAACAGTTGATTTATGATGTGCCTAGGGGAGAAGTTGTATGTTGCATTTCTATGGATGACATGAAGTCCATTAAATTTGCCTTGGAGGAAATTAAATCTAGTCTTTTGCACATCATTCGGGACAAAGACATAGTGGCCAATATTGCTGACAAGGCATTGGAGCGGAATGAGCTTACCAAAGCAAAATTACAAGAAGTGCATGAAACTCTAATGGAAGTAGAGAATCAGATTTATGTTGTTCAATATTCATGGGAGCAAGAAAACAGAAGAAGAGCAGAGGAGCTTCAAGAAATTCTTGATGAGCTTGATCTCATACAAGAAACATATGATTTGGAATGCTGTCCTGAGAGACCAAAGCATTCAAATTCTCAAGCTTATCAAGCTTTTGACAATCTCTTGTATGAAGAAGGTGCTAGTAAGGTTTATGTAAATCCTCTTTTTGAAAATGATGAAGAAATTGCTTTAGAGATTACTGAAAAAGGGGATTTGAGTTTGTCTTCCAGCATTGGAGAGTTAATACGTGAGTTGCATGAAGTTGAATCTACTGTTGCTCCTAGTGCAACTATTCTACAAGAATTGGTAACTCTTGAAACACAAAGAAATTAAGGCAATCTTATTGTTCATCAACAAAGAGTTGATGGGTTTGTTGATGAAGGTTTAATTTATTTTTTGATGAGGATGCTTGTGAGGCTCATATCAGACTTTAGTTCATCACCATCTTCTCTTAGAGTGATAGATTTCAGAATTGTATTTGATGAAGGATTCATGGAATCTTTCCGGCAAGTCATATCACAAGATTTTGGATTTGATTTCTTCAACGAACAAAGGTTGGTTGAATACTTCTTGGAATTTCAAGAAGTGGCATTGCAGATGGAACAAGCGAATCAAAGGATTCGTGTGAGAGCAGTTATCAGTTTGAGAAGTGGTTCTTAATGGTTGTTAGTTTGGGATCCTGGCATTACTTGGGAAGAAGGTAATTTTAAAGTAGATAGACCAGCATATAATATTCAGAGTGTAGTTGTGACCATTTGCTTATGTGTTGGAAAATGTCTTCAATTGAAAATCAGTGTTTGGGATCTCAAGCATTTTCTTTTGAAGAATGGAATGCATAAAAAGAAGGTTGGATGGAGCGATAAGTGTCAAAAATTCCATTTTATGTTTGCTGCTCCCTTCTTTCTATGTCCTTGGTTATTTATTTCTGATCATACATTGGTGTTCTGGGAAGGAATTATGATCAGAAGTTGGTTTGTGGTGATATGGGGTCTCTTGCTAAAAGTGCCACCAGCTTGGTTCATGAGCAGTTATGCTCATTTTGATGGAAAGTTCTTTTGTAGCAGCTGCTGCTTGTCTTCTTGGATGCTGATTTTCCAAAAATCAGATCTCAAGATGATTATTTCAGACCTCTTAGGAAGCTGGTTACTTCATTTCCAGGCCTCTCCACCTCCTATTTGGACTGAATTTCTGCCAAAAATAAGCAAGGGAATGTTTCTGTATGGTCAAAGTTCAGGTATGGGTTGTTCATTGATAGTTGACAGTGAATTTTGTGGTACCAACTCATACATTACTTTTTGGGACAGCGAGTTATTAGCTGATTTGATTTGTCAAATTGAGACTCTTGATGTGAGATATGTGAATATTTCTTGGAGTTCTTTCAGTGAAATCAGTTTGCTTCAAAGGAAGCATTGTGCATCCTCTTGGATAGGGATGGAGTGTGGAGCTTTGCTCTTGGTTTGGCATTGGTTTAGAAGCATGTTTGAAAATATTTTTGTTGCTGATCAGAATTATGACAACAAGGTTTGGAGGTCCTACAGACTGATATGGGACCTAGGCATTGACATGTTTGATGCATTGTCTTTTGTGGATTGTGACATGTTGGTCCACTTTGAGTATTCAGTTGTATTAATCAGAGTAGCGCAACAGATTAGAGGAACAGTGTTCCTGAGAAAGATTTGGAATCCTGGTATCACTTGGGTTTGTGATTCCATAGTTGAAGATGATGAAGCCAATGATGGTCTTCTAGAATTTATTCCCATGATGTTTCAGTTTAATTTTAATCTGGTGATTTCTTGTGTTCGCATCCAGCAGTGCAGTGCTTACATCAATTGGTGCTATCCTTCTCCTAGGATGATTTGGGACCCTGGGATCCTATTTGGCATGGTAAGGATCAAATTGTTCCCTTGGAGTGTGGTGGCATTGCTTGAGGACAAGCAATTTTGGGAAGGGCGGACTGTAATGTCCCCATTTTGGCCCTACACTCTTCAATAGGATTTAGCCTATTTCCGGAAATCCGTAGGCTAAGCTGAGGTGGAAAATTAGGGTTTCCTCTTTCAGATATTGCTCAGTTGGTGTTCAGAGGATGTTGTGCAGACTTACTATTTATAGCAGTTGCTATTTTTAGCAAGTCTATCTTTTGGCAGTATCTGTCTAGCAGCAGTTCAATCCTTTGCAAGTTACTGTTCAGTTTGGCTATCTGTTGTTTTGATGTGAACTTACTATTTATAGCAGTTGGCTATTTTTAGTAAGTCTAAATTTGGCAGTAGCATCATCAGCAGCTCAACTCAAGTCATCTTGCTATCCATCAATTTCAGTATTGGCATTGGTTTTGGTTATCTCCATGGACTGAGTTTTTATACTTAGTCAAATTTCATGTTTCTCAGTTGTACCCCACGCCTAGGAGTAATAACTTCATGTTGTTTTAAAAGAGGGGCCATTAAAGGGGTCAATTGTGCATTTAATAATTTATTAAATGCTTTATTGTTGCAAAGTGAAAAGGAGGTTGAGTAATATTATATTATTTCAAAAAGTAAAATGCAAAAAGGTGGCATCCTTTTGGAAGTTGAAGTGATTCAACTTCTTGGAATTTGAAGAGTTCTTGTTGCTTCATTTGCCAACTGAAGCTTATATATCGTTGCTGTTTGAAGAGCTGATTATGCATATTTTTGAAGA
>VDFB02223506.1:0-11787 GCA_007258455.2 Sequoia sempervirens
AGTACTTGTGAGGATATGCACAAAAAAAAGTTTATATCATTTAATGAAGTGGTTTCTTGCTGCACATGTTGCTATTACTATCATCTGAAGATCTATTAACTAGGTGGAAAAATGCAAGCTTTGGTACAATCAAAGTATTGTAGCTTGATGAGGAGTTTGGATGGAGTGGTAGCTTCATGATTAGATGTCATCCTTTTATATATCATAATATTTTGAAAAGCTAACATTTTTGTTTTGCGGGATAAAAATTAAACAAGGTGCCTCTCATAAATTATTTTATGCAATTTTCAAGGTAGGGAATTGATAGATCATATGTGTTGATACCAAAATTGGTGTGGAATGCATAAGTATTAAGCCCTATTTTGAATTTATATCAAGGTACTTGAATTTTTTGGCATTCTAGAACAAGGTGGTAAAAGATAATACAAGTTTAGGTTGTTAGGTTAAGGCTTTTTAATTTCAAGGTGGAGGAATTCATTTTTTTCAGGTTGGTGTCTGGTGGCAGCTCGCCAGATTTGTTCAGCATTTAGGAAATTTTTGGTGGGTTCTTTTCATTTTTAGTTTTGGGTAGTGTTTAGATTCTCAGGGTGGTAGCTGGTGATAAGGTGGAGGTGGGTCTACAATTTTGAAATGGAGTATTACCTGAAGAGTTTTAGAGTCCCTTTCCATGTTTGAAGTTGGGAGAGTATGTTCTCAGGGTTTTTAACAAACAACGAGCTAGCAAAGGTTTTCAATGTATTCTACCCTAGTGTGGTAGAATGTGTACAATTGATAATTGGAGAAGAGGTAATTTTCCCACAGGCCCCTCGCTTGCTATTTCTTCTTAGGTTATTTCAATTTTTGTTTCAAATGCATTGGACCTATTATAGTCATATGACCTGCTTGAGATCATTGTGAATGATGTTGTGCATCAAAAATTTCTGGGTGATAATGCACTTCTGCATAGAGTCCAAATGTATTATTTTTACAAGGGCAAGGGATATGTGGGTGGTTTATTTCCAAGGTGCTATTCAAAACACAGAAGGGCTTTCGTGGTGTTATATGATGTAATCAAGCAAGGTCTGGAAAAGATTGTCCAAGGAATCTACATAGGGTTCATCACAATGCTTCTGAGATAGGCCTAGATTTGGCAAGCAAAATTAAGGATATTTTTTTCCATCTCTTTTTTTCTTTCTCAATGTAGGAACCATGATGCAAATGTGCCCCTCATTCGTCATTTAACTCTTCAAGCAAACAGAGATGTTGATTCGAATTAAGGGCAAGGGGAGAATTCAATAAATGACTGCAACATGGAGGAATAAGAACATTTTTGTGTATCTATTTATATCTATCTATCACCTATACAAATGAATCATGGATATGTATCAAATTAGTCTATAGTGGTTGTATAGTTTTCTAATGACATATACTCTATATTTAAACACTACCAGTTTCTCAAATTGGCAAATTTTGTTCTAATTATAGGCCAGTACTATAATTATGGCATATTTTGTAATTCATTATTATATATAATACAATATATAGGCTTCAGCCTTTTACCTAAAAAAAAACATCTAGGTAGCATGTATGAATCTTTGTTGCAACCTCCAATTTTGATGTATGTAAAGGTACATAACTGAATGAACCAACTCCCAAACCTATTTATTTCTTTCATTGGTTTTTTAGAAAACCTTTTTCCAAAGTCGCGTTTTAATAATTTGACTATTTAGAAATTGAGGGTGTCATGACTCATTAAGTTTTAGGCTCACTTTCATCTTTAGTTGAGGATAATTTTCATACACCTTTTTTCTACTTTCCTCGTGTCTCCAATAGTTTGTAATCCTAAAAACAATTATCTCCAAGCTAGGGAATAAACTAGAAAATTTCATCATTGACAAGATATTTGATAGTTGGTCATGAAGAGCATTATAGACTATTGTAACCAAGTGGATGATTTATTTTCCAACTATTATTTTTAAATTGAATTGGTGCATCCATGACTTTAATCTCAAGCCACCTCCTATCCAATGACTATACTTAGAAGTGCAATGTAATCATTAACCTCTTCAATAAAATCACTTCTAAATAGCATCTTAAACATTTTAGAGGGTGGATTTAGGATTCTAAATCTAATTCTTGTTAAAAAAATTTTGGCACTTATTTAAGTTGTTATCATATTATTATTCTATAGACTCGAGATAACCTTGTATATATGAGTCCCTATTAGGAAAACCAAAGATTTACTCTATGTACTATGACTAAATTGATAATAGTACATTATAATTGGAATCCCTAATTTACCTCTAGTTTTGATTAAACCATTAGGAACAATTCATGAATAATATTGACTAATTATACTAATATTGAGAATTATATAGCTTGTAACAACCCACTAGCTTTGGTGTTCTTAGTCTTTCTAGACATGTGGTCCTACCACAATAGTGTGTCTCACTTTTGGGATATGCTAATCTACACACAAATTTTTGAAGTAACGACTTATCTAAGTTAATGATAGGTTTCACATGTTTAATCAATACATAGTTATATTTTAACTAATTAAATTCATATTATAGTCAATTATTATTCAATTATATCATTAACAAAATCCATCATGCTTAAAAGTCCCAAAAATGTTAATTTGATGAGTTAAAGCCTTCAAAACAAGTGGTTTGTTGTTTAGTTGCAATTCAGGTTACGAGACCAATTTATATGTCAACTGCATTGTGGGGTTTACGCCCATATTTCATTTTGCAAAAATGTTGCAAGTTATATAATTGTTTAAACTTTCATATTATAACCAAACTTAAAATTCCAATCACCTCTTGCATAAAAGTTACAAATTACAATCTTGAATTAGCTTACTCCTTGTAATTGGGCTTTAGACCTTGGTTGTAATTTACAACTAAATTGTAAATTTTTAAGAATTATTGGCATTCCTAATTGCAATTAGACTTCAAATCTTAGTCATATTTGTAAAAACTTGCAATTGTAAAAATGATTTAGTTTCCTCTTTAAGAAATTATGAGAGTTTACAATTTTGTCTCCTTCAAGTATTGTAGCAACTTGCAATTATATACTTAAAATGCAAGTTTAGGAAATTTGAAGGGTTTGCATTTTATAGCATAAGCATGTATTGATTACTAAAAATGAGAATAAAATGAACCCTTCGATCTTTTAAACAATTGTGACTTTGAAAATCAATTTGATGAAGGATTATGATGAAATAAAACACAAAAGAAAACATTTTCCTAACTTTGTAGAAAATATAAATATCAAACCCAATTCCAAGGTCCCCAAGATTTAAATTTTAGGGATGTGTTATAATTGGTCACAACAAATGCCTTACTCTTTGTTAAAAAGAAAACCTTTCAAAATAAAATACAAGATGAAAATCCTCCTTTAATTTCGATATCACAATATCTCATGCAACTAATTGTTAATTCTACTTCAATTGATATAGTCACATTTAATCTACTCCTAAATAAATGCAAGATGAAGAAATTATTGGAAAGATAAATTCATTTTTTAATAATTTTAAATTTGTATAACAATGTTCACACAAAAGTTGGATTAGAATATGATGATTTATGTATATACCCACCCAAGTGTGTGCATATGATCAATTTCCTTTCTTAAATATTTACTTGGTTAAAATAGCTTCAAGTATCAATTATTGATAACTCTAATAAGTAGGTAGAGGTTGTCTTTAGGTATGAAATTGTGTATCATTAAAAATATTTATATATATAGTCTTGACAAAGATACCTCTAGTCCTATTCTAGGCATAACTCTACTACTAGTTGGGTGTTTATAGTACTAGTAGAGTTACTTGAGTTACCCAAAATGAGTAAGGTGCTTTATTTTTCTTTTTTCTTTTTTCTATTTTTTCTCTCCTTATCCCATAGACATAGAGTTCAACCTTTGGGTTTGGCCCCCTATGATAATCAATTTTATTTTATAACATTATAACATGTTAATTTATACTTGATACCTTAATCATGTTTACCTTTTCATATTAACTTCAAGAATATTTAAGTGTCTATAGAATGAGGGATGAAAAATGTTTATACCTCCTTCAGAATGAAAATCACTCGATGGATCCAAACAATAAATTTGTATATATTTAAGTTTTTTGAATTCTAGACTAAAAATACATAGCTCTTGTTCTCACTCTGCAACTTTTGAATTCCCTATGTGCATGGTGGTTGATTCCTTGGGGGGACCTCACAGTCCCCTTCCTTTTTCCTTATTAAACTTTTCCACGCTCCTAGCACATGCTCCTCCACTTTCCTCAAGGGACCCTCCTTCCTTGAAAGGATTAGTGGGGAGCCTATGATTCCTGTCATCCTGGGGCCCAAGGGCTAGAAAATTGTGCTCATCAACTCACCTCAAGATTCCTTTCTTCCCGTTAAATGGGAAAATAGTTGGCATGTACTATAAAAATCTGATTCTAGAAAAAAAAATTCTCTACCAAACTCCACTATGGATGGGATTGTTTCTTCAATGGAGAACACTCTAGTGAGAAAAAAATTATTTTTGCTCATCCATTGATATGGTTTGTCGATGGACTAATGCTAAATGACACTTAAAAGGTAGTGTTGAAGTCAATACCATGGTTGGAGGATTATTCCTCTTTTATTTTACTTCAATAGAGGATCTTTTATTGACCCTCTCGTTGAGACCTTGGTTGCATGGAAAACATATCCTCTCTCTTTGTCGGTGGAAACCAAGATTTGACCCTGCATTGTCGATCTTAACAATTATGCTCCTTTTTGGGTTTGGTTTCTAGGGTTTTCACTTGAATACTAGGATTAGTTGGTCTTCCAATGTATTGGTTACTCGCTTAGCCAATTCATAACAACTGATATCATCACAAAAATGAGATCTGAGTCATCTTATCTCTAACTATAAATCCTCAGTCAAAGGCTAGCAAAAACTCAAAGATCCTGTGAAACCCTAAAGGGATCTCACAGAGAGCTACCCCTTCAAAGACGATATCATAAATATCCTTACTACTCCTAAACTTGGGATTAAGGAAGTAATCCCAGACTATGTCTCTCCTCTAGCTACTAAATGCATCGTAGTGTCTTTACTTTCTTGTTCAAAAAGTGTACTCTCTTTGAATGATATTCAAGTTATCAATACACCTGGAGGGAATGATTTGAAAGATATGGATGTGTAGATACCCAATATGGAAGTAAACAAGTTGGCACAAATTGTAACTGAGTTATCCTATTCTTGAAGATATTTTGCTAGTAAATATTTTGTCAATAAATGATTTGAATGAATCAACTATTGCACTAAAGGACTTGGAAGAAAGGGAAATATCTTGTAACCATACCAATAGTCAATACAACGAATGTGATAAGTCCCCATTTGAGACTGATAAATATATCCAGACAGAATCAATGGAGGTCCCCCAAGTTGATAGCCAACCATAAGGATTTGATGGTTGGATAACTCATAAGAAAAATGATAAACAAAAAAGACATATGTTGGGATAAAAACCAAAGTGAGTAGACCTTCCCAAAGGAAAATTATGAATAGAGAAAATGCAAAGGAGATAGCTATTGGCAAACAAAGGATGTTGGAAGCACCTAAAAAAGATCTCTAAATGAAGTTCCTTTCATGGAATATTAGAGGGATAAATATCCCACACAAAAAGTTGGCTCTAAAAAGCTACATTTTAGAACACAAGATTGACATCCTATTATTACAAGAAGTAAAGATGCATAAAAAAAAATTAAATCCATTGCTAAGAACTTATGGCTAACTACCCATTTTCTGATCAGTGAGGTCTCTAGTGCCTTGGGATGTCTTGTTGCTATGTGGAACTTGAACAGGTTAAGTGGCTCTGAGTTACTCCAAATAAAGCATTGCTTAGGTATCCATTTTTCTGCTACTTATTTGTCCTAGAACTTCCTTAATATCTATGCCTCCAATATAAGAAATGCCAGAAAATTTCTTTGGCTCAAACTAAGCGGTTTGATATTGAGCAATAAGGTGGCACGTTGGATGCTTGTTGGATACTTCAACTCCTCCTCCACCCTTCAAAGAAGTGTGGAGGTCTAATTTATTACACTGACAGTATGACAGATTTGGCACACCTTCTGAATGTTGTTAGACATTGATATGGAACTTCAAGGTCAACTCTTCACTTGGACAAACAAAAGACTTGGTAAAAATCTTATCCGAGCTAGACTAGATAGATTCTTGATTTCTCCTAACTGGGTCACCCTTCATAACTCCAACCTCCTAGTTCTTTCAAGGATGGTGTCTGACCATAACCCCTTCCTACTATTGATGGGTGTTTTTGCACCTTCTCAACACAGACAAAGCACAAGTGCAATGTCTCTATGGAAAGGTAATTTTTGCAACTAAGTTTTAGAAATCACCCCAAGGTCTCTTGGGTGTCAGGTCATGACAATGCTTGGAATAGTTTAGTTGGTTGTTGTGATTTGTTGGTAATCACAAAGGGAATTTATGGTTGCTAAGCTTGGAGGGAATTGGTTATTCAAAGGGAGTTTTATAAATTCTAGAAATGTGGTGCAGCTGCTACAAGTTCAAGACAGTAGTCTAAAAACTCTCCTTTACTCATCAAGTTTGGCTTTATTGTGATGCTATAACTTTGTTTTAACTCAATTTTCAAAGAAAATTCAAAAGGGATAAGGGATGAGAAGTTTCCTAAACCTGCAACTAATGTTGAACAATAACAATGGAGGATGCTCCAGTGGACAACCTTCCTAAAACTAAGTTCCACTTAACCAAGGACTGCCTACAGTCTCATGAAACTAGTGCAATATTCTAAGGTCTACAAATTTTCAACCATCCATTCACCATTAAAGCATGAAAAATAGATGAACTTAAGTGCAGCAATAAAGTAATGCTCAGACTAACTTTACACAGTTGTTTATCATCAATAGACAATAAAAAGTATGAGCAAGGAAGATATCAACACTGTAGCATTCTTCACCATTAAAGTGCAGCATAAACTAATAACTAAAAGCAAATTAAAACTAAGACAACAAAGATAAAATATAATATTGAGGAGATGAATCATGCACACATGTGAAGAAACACAAGAACCCATCAAAAAAATGCAATTCTCATTAAATTTCTACAGCATGCCTTTACACAACAACTCAACTCTCTCTTTGAAAATGAGAGGAGACCCCTATTTATAGTTTTCCAAAAGAAAAATGAATGAACATGATTAAATTTCATTGTGTGGCTCAAATTAATTTTACATTAGGGTTTCACCTAGCCCAAAATATATGAAAATATAAAATACATTTTTTGTCCTTTCCCTATTTTGTCATCTAGTGGCCCTGGTACTATAGCAATTTTTTCCTGTAGTGGTTGCCTCCCTTTACAACTACTTTGACAAATATTCATCATCTATGATGGGATTTCGCGCATTCTTCTAGAGAGTAGCATACTCCACGAATTTCCCTATTAGAGCCTAGAGCTTATCCCATACCATGATATCAGATTGAAGGATCCAGAAGGATATCTTCTTAAGCCTCTCAGTAATCTGCTCCCAGCTCTTAGTGCATTTAGGAGTTGCTTTGATGACTTACTTAGATTGTGTGAAAGCCCAGGCAACAAAGTCCATAAAGTCTTGTAACAGTGTATATGTAGCCCCTTGCTCCATCATCTTGTGGAAGAACGGCTTGATCTTCTATGGATCTATCTCTAGAGCAAGCATCTCATAATCTGTCATCATTTTTTAGGTAATCTTCTCTATCAAGCCGAAGTTTTGCAACCCATTCAAGGTCAAGTTCTAGCTCATGCAAAGACTTTTCTAGAACATCCCTCTGATGATCCAGGCTCATTTTTCATGTTTCCACTAACCAATGATCATCCTTTACGAGCTCTAGTTCCTTTTCCCATATTGGCTGGGGAAGCTTGTGCTGGAGGATGCATTCAAGCTTAGGATACATGATTCTATACAACTCAGAGAACCTATTGCATGTGTTTATCATTTATTCTATCTGCTTTTGCAACCCTCAAAAATTCTTGAATGCCCTGGCAGCATGGCGGATTCCCATGTTGCCATTGTATATTACCCTGTTGAACCAATATGTTGTGGACTTGGTCCAATTTCTAATCTTTTCCATTCTATTTAGTTCCTCCTAGGAGAGGAGAGTAGATTTGGATGATGTCGTCGAGGCCTCTTCTTCCATAGATGTCCATTATTGAATAGAGGCAGTGAGATCTACCACTTGTGCCTTCAGCTCCTCTTTGCTAAATTCGTCTTTATTCATCTGTTGCATGATGGTGGCCATGGATCCTTGGAATTCATCTATTTCCTGCTCACAATTCATCGGGCCTAGATTGACCGTGGATATGTTGTAACTTTGACCTTGCATGATGCTCCTATCTCTATCTACTACAGGGGTAGCAATTTGCACCGTTCGGGATCTAGAGGCGTCTACCATGATGTGGGAGCAAACTCTAGGCTTCTTCTCTTTCCTTGTCTTTGTTTGCACCCTGGCTAGTATTGCCTCAAGTCTAACCTTTGGATTAATAGCCACAGGAGTCTTCCTTTGCAATTGTCTTTCCAACCATTCAAGCACCTTGGTTTTCTTCTTGGGTGATTCATGATCACCCTCCTCTCTTTGTTCATTCTGAGGCTACTCCTCATCATTGCCAGGGGCTTCTTGATCAATCTTTTCTTCTTTTTCTGAGTCTTCTATTTGCACATTCTTCCCTCTATCTGACTTGATGAAATTTATATTTTCCTCAACGATGTCCTATTTTTGAGGTGCCTTTTCTTCTACATGCTCGAGCTTAGTATGGTGCTTAAGCTCAAGGCTCTTTCTTAGCACATCTTCTTCTTCCTTATCTTTTTCCTTTTCTTCCTCCTTTTATGGAGGTGCTTCTTCATCTGGGATCAAGCCCTTGTCTTGGCCAATTGGTAGAGTCTCTTCGAGTATTTCCACATCTACATCTATGTCAACTTTTTCTTCAGCGATGTTCCCTTCAAGATCAGCCTTTTCATTCATATTCTTGGGTTGTTGTGGTAATTCTTCATCCAATTCTTGGTATGATGTCTCTATTACATATTGCTCATTAAGAGCTTTAGTATCATCCTCAGAATAATATGACCTTTCTCCATCGGATGCCACTTTATCCAAATTTATGCTTATCCCACCCTTCAGATGCTCAAAGTAATCATCTCAATCCAAATCCTCTGGCTCCTCAACTACATCTTTTGCAACCTCTCTTTGTCATTCTGTGTGATGCTTCTCCATCTCTTCTGAGATCTGCATTATAGCTTCCATCTTTGGTGGCTCTATAGGTGTGTGAGAAGAGGCAAGGTAGTAGCAATTTGGGCCATCAAGGCTTGGACCCTAGGGGTCAAAGATTACCCCAAAAATTTTAGTGGGCATGTTTTGCATATGTCATGAAAGCATGCAGTAGAGTAAGGGGTGGCATAGTGACAGTGGCCATTGCAGGAAATGGGGTAGAGAGAGTGGGCAGTGGACGAGGGAGGGAAGAAGATTATAATGGGGATGTAGTGGAGGAAGAGGCATCTAGTACTATTACTGGATCCATTGGTGAGGTGGAGGTGAGGTGGAGGTGAGGTGGACCGAGATATCCATGGTGGGCGGAGATGAGACGGGTAGTGCCTAAGAGGTAGAAGGTGGAGGAGTGGCAACGATGGCAACAGCAGTGGGAGCAGAAGTGGTAGGTGGTGAGCATGACTGCTTGGGTTCTTCTTCTCCTTCACGTTGAGGGTCCTCCTCATGGGAATTTTTCTCATGAATCCTTGTTCTCTTTGCTTTCTTGGATGACTCTCCTTCTGTGGTCTTCCTAGAATATACCTTATGCCTAGGATTACACTCAGGCACATCCTTCCTTTTGTTTGACCTTTTTGTCTGTGGGGACTTAGGAGCTTCTTCTGATGAGGCAGTGGCCACTCCACTGTCTATCTTGCTTTCAAGCTCATCCTCGAGCTCACCATATGTCAATTCAGCACCCTGTTCTTTGAGCTACGAAATCTGGGCATCTATCCATTACCTAGTTCTATTCTTAATGGGTCATGTTAATATATCGAGGTCAGTGACCTCTTCTTCAATCCAATCTATCACAGACAAAGGAAAATCGGACACAGCATTGTATCTATCATCAACAATATTGTTGTCTTCCTCCACTATCTTTTCAGACACGGGGAATAGATTCACTGACTTCACGGAGTGGTGCGTGGATTTCTCATGCTTGAGTGCCTTATTAGCACTTCTTTGTCATTTGCCGGTTGTTCTAGAAGTCTTTGACTTGGGAAGGTTGATGGGCATATTGGTTTTCGACCCATTTCTTCAGCTTCTCATAGGGGTCCATTCTTCCTCAGTCAATGTGGAGGTCCAGGTGTTATTCCACCAATTCTTGCTCTGAATATTCTACACATTGGGAAAAGAGACAGGAATATATGCCTTGTCGAAGGTCAGGGGATATGGTATCGTAGCTCTATGCTTGTCACTTAATAGCGTGTGGGCATTTTGCAATTTTTTGGAAACTTCCAATAGGATCAGGCGATTCCTGGGGTAGTGCGGTAGCCGGTAGGGCCTCCCTGAGAATCCTTTTGTTCATATATATGTAAATTTCAAGAACTGTATGAACAAGTACCCAAACCATTGGATGAAGGCTTTGGTGATGTGTGATACCCTTCTCTCAAAGTCTCCTCCTAGGAGTCTGATTATGTGTCCAATGAAGGCATCATTCACCCTCTTGTATTCTCTTTTAACGTTTCGGTACTACAACTGAGGGTAGCAGTCATATACATTGAGGTCTCCTTTCTTTGTTCCCAGGTTGCCTACCACAAAGAGTCCTTTGTATGGGAACTTTTCTAACCAAGAGGTACACCAGATATGAAGTCATATAAAATTGAGAGGTCCTCTTTACGACCATGAGTTGGTTGTCCATGTTTTCAATGATCATCTTAGCCCAATGAAACTTGGTCTTGCCCCGGATGATCTCCTCAATAAAATAAAACATCCACTCTTTGAAGAATGCAACAATTGGTCGCCCCATTACCCTGCTTAGTAGGGTAACTAGATCATGGTATTCCTCAAAGAATTTGCTCCTGAAAAATTCTCGGGGTACCTTGGCGATGCTGCCCCTCTTTTCTTTCAACTAATGTTGGTTAATTAATCTTTTGCACCCCGACGGGTCCTGTTTCCACATATTTTCAACATATCCCTTTTATGTTTCCTCCATTACATCAAACGTGGTGATGTGAAATGTTTGGCCAATTTACTTAGCAAACATGTCTACTAACACCCTTCCATCATGATCAATAATCTTTCTACTTGAGTGATAGCGTTCCCTGCAGACCACAACCAGCTCTGGGGCAATGAGCGTGGGAGGGAAGTCGGGTGCCTTAGTGAGACCACTCGCTCTGATCTTCCACATATTCTCCATTGTGGGGTTGACCATTACCCTTTTTCGGAACTCATTGATGTCTACGTGTCCAAGATTTGTGTCTAATACTAAGTCTCAGGTAGAGGAGAGCTTGCAGGTACACTCCACTCTGTGAAATTGGTAATTCATCTGGTCTTTTTCTTCTTTTCCTCTCAACATGTGTGTAGGCTTCTTTCCCTTATCAACTTTCTCAGCAGACTTCCTCAATGGACCCGCAACAAGCTCCATAAATCTTGCATGCAAAGATGCAATAAGTGCATTAGTATAGAAATCAGGGCAAGTGTTAGTCAAATCCTACAAAACAAGCATCAAATCCAGCAATACATCATCAAAAAATCAAAAATCGCATCAATATCAATCATTTAAGGCCCATTTAGATCATAT
>VDFB02223510.1:0-15054 GCA_007258455.2 Sequoia sempervirens
CATGTAGTTGATCACTCTCATCAAGAGGATTATCATGGTTTCCCCCTTTAAAATCCATAGATGCAGAGAATAATAAAGATACATTTTTTTAACTTTTCTTCTATCTTAGCTTCTTCATTTTTATTATCAAAATTTATTACAATACGTGGCTTATGTATATTATCATTTTTATGTTCATTCTTCATTATTTTCTTGAGTTGGAATAGGTATGTTTCAACTTCATGTTTTGGCGAGGGTAGATTGGAGGTAATTCATTAAAATTGGGTTGGATGGATGGTTTGTCACTAAGCAATTTTTTTTTTCTTTTTAGCAAGTTGGTGAGCCAAGG
Organism: Sequoia sempervirens; assembly: GCA_007258455.2. NCBI lineage: Eukaryota > Viridiplantae > Streptophyta > Pinopsida > Cupressales > Cupressaceae > Sequoia > Sequoia sempervirens. Next base: position 329 of record VDFB02223510.1, read on the forward strand.
CATGATGTTTACACTTATGCTCTTTTGTACTTCTATTTCTTCTTGCATGATTTTTAGCTTGTGAGGGATTAACCAATGTATTTCCCAACATAGGTCTCTTTTGTTAATTTAGAGGAAGTGAAGGGACCACCATGGGTTTGGATGTTTTAGGAACATATACTTGTTTCTCTTTTGGTAGCACAAAGTTTATTATATTATTATCCTCAGGTCTCTTGTAGGATGATAGGGGTGGAATCATGGTGTACATGTCAGACGATCTAGTAAGTATATGTGGTTCATAATTAGATTCCTCCATTACCTTTGGGGTAGGAGAAATATCCATGAAATTCATAGTGGGACAAGGAACCTCGAGTAGGATATCTGTAAGAGATAAATCTTCTATACTTTTTTATTTAAACTTTCTATATGATATGAAAAAGTGATCTTCATAAGCTTTTATAGGACCAATAGTTGTAGGAAAAAAATAATCCAATGAAAATTTTCCACTAGAAGCTAACGGTTTAAACCCACTATGATAAACTATGTGTATTTCATTTTCAAAAGGAAAATTTATGCAATTGTTGATAAATTATGGGATGAAATTCATTAGGTGTAACCATGGATAGCCTAGCTTCAAATGAAATTAGTATAATGTCAGAATTATTGTGAATAAAAAATTCAATTATTTTGGTCAAATTTCAAGTGGTAGAGTTATCAAACATATCGTAGGGTGAGAAAAACCATCATGATTTTTTAGCCATGTATTTGATTCTTCATAATTCTCTTAGTAAATTTCATACACAAATATGAATTATTTCGTGATCAGATTCTCCAAGCACATGGGATCAATAAGTATTCCCCTTTGGGGTTTTTCATTAATACAGTTGGTGATTTATAGAGGACAATCACATGTATGCATGGATGCATAAATATGTATAAAAGTAATACAATAAAATAAAGTGGTTTGGACCTTATTAGGTTGAACTTATATTAGGTTTATAATTTCAAAAATATCATCATTTTCCCCATGATTATCACTACATTACACAAAGTTCGATAAATGACTTGGTAATAGGTTGGTTAATATTTGTAAATTTTGGCTAGGTGGTGAAACTAGTTTATTTCCTTGCAAGCCAACTAGATTTTACTAGAATAAATGAGGTCTTACACTTGGTGCTTAATATGCATACATTGTTTCATACCATGTCTAGGTGTATGATGATAAATTCCTTTATAATAAAGTTTGGTAGTAAAGGTTTACTTGTGCCAACAATCCTAAAATAAGGGAGTTCAATTAAGTTCTCAATTAATAACTGTGACATTATCACATGAACTGGATCAATAAATTTTGTTAATTTTCTATATCTTGACTGATATGGATAAGGAGTGTTTCTTGTAGTGGCTACATGTTTTTTAATGCTATTAGCATTTTGGGGAGTGTTTATCTTAATAATTTTTTTATTTTCCTTTCTGAATGATGATAAAATATTTTGAGGTATGGATTTAGTTTCATCATTAGGATTAAACGAAGGTTTTCCTTCATACTAACTAACTGAAATCCAATAATCATGAGGGGTCATACATAATTGTTTAAAGGATGGGTAATTCATTAATAAAATATTGTCTCAAATATTAGGTTGTAAGTTTTGTATAAACACTCTTTAGATGTTAGCATCAAGAAAACTACAAGATATTTGTGAGTAAAGTGATTGGTATTGTCATATCAAGTCCATTATCTTCTACTTGAGTCCTTATTTATAATGAACTAAGTGTATCAATGTTTCTTGAGGATAAATTTTTGCTTGAAAATATTGAATAAATACACTAACGAGCTACGTGAATGAAGTGATTTAGTTATTTGGAAATGTGAAAATTCCAAGGTTGTATATTTTAATGATCTAAGAATTTATCTCCAAAATTACTATTTCAAAAATGAAATTACTACATAACATTGTAAAAGTGAACATATGATTGTTAGGATCTCCCTCACCATTATATTTCTCAAATCAGGGTATCTTAATATTTTGTGGTATCATTACTTTAAGAACAAATAATGAAATAGTATTCCATGTGAGGTATTGTGGTGGTTTACAAGTTTTTTATTTAAAGTTGAGATTTTTTGTTGAATTGATGTCACATTTTGAAAATTTTGGTTTATGATTGGATCATTAGGTGACATATTTTTGGACCTTATTTAATATGGTGAACTAGAGTGAGTGACCAATTCATTATTATGTTTCATATTTTTGAGAGGTGATTAACATGAAGGTGTTATTGGTGAAGTGACAAAGTTACAAGAATTGACACAAGGAAAACCTAATCTTGGATTTAGGCCATGGCGTATTGTATGGTTGATGCTACAATTGGAGGTGTGAATGTGGGAATAAAATTTATGGTTGTGGTAGAAGTAACTCTTTTCCTCCTTTTTTTGAGTTTTCATAAATGTTTGGCTACAACTAGATGTTGTAGGGATGTTAGCATCAACTATGTGAGTTAGATAATGCAACCCTTTTATTCCTTGAGAATAATTTCTAAACTTCTTCAGATTGTCCATAGAATGTTTTTAGTACCTTTTGAATCCTTATCCAATTTTTTTAGTTTGTCTTAATGGACATGGGTAATGGTGGTCTATATGTCTACATAAATGTTTATTTTTGAGGAATTCATAGGATATGTGGGATGATGGATGGAATCTAAAATGGATTGGGTAGAGGTAATACCTTATGTGAAAGAGCTATGAAGCTCAATCTCTGTAGTAGATATGGTTACAATGTGGGATGGAATAGGTTAAGAACTACATCTCACATGGGTATTAGTAGCAGGGCACTAGGTCGTGAGGATCATATGAATTTCAGAACACTTGTGTGAGCCTACTATGAATAGAAAGTAAAGGAAAGTGACATCAAATCAAACCAAATGCAAAATCAAAGATAAAAAGCACACATTAGACATAATTGCAAGTTTGTGATCTAAATTTTAGTAAAATTTGACTTGTCTAGGGCATAATATACCCTAGATTAGAAAGGTTCTTTTGAAAAAATTGGAATTTGGATATGTTTTATAATTTTTGAGTACCCTACTCTATGAATTTTTAGGTTTGACGAAAAATATATTTGTATATTTTAAAAAAATTGTGATTTTCCATGTGTCTATTGTTACTCCTTTCTTCACCAATAGGTCCATTGTTTCCATTTGATCTAATAAAATGGATATCTTGATTAAGTAAACATATTAGTTGTGTTTTATGAGGACTACCTTGTTGGATAATTCCAAGATGAAGAACCATTATAATAATTCAAAAAGTGAAAAAAAATAAGCATAATTGTATGTCTAACAATATACTAAATGAGAGTGTAGAATACAATGAGAATCCTTGCATATATAATAACCCTACAAAAATGGTACAATTGTGAGTTCACATAAAAAGGTCAAGAAATTTTGAATAGGTGTGTCAATTGATGAGGTCGCATGTATCAATGTGATGAAGTAAGAAAAAAGAAAAATAAACTAAGTAAATATAAGCTATGAGTGTGAAAAGGTCAATCCTGGAAAGGTGATTAGATAGCTAGGTAAATAATGACTATTTACACTAAAAAATCCCCTTACGTAAAACTTAGGGAGTAATGTATGTGCTAATGATGATTCCCAATTACAAGGACATGTTAGGTGCTCATGTAAAAATATCTCATAAAGTGGAGTTAAGGTAAAAGGCACAATGGGAAATCAAACCCCTCTCCACAAGAGAAATGATGCAATGAATAAAATGTACAAGTGAAGAAGATAGAAGGACTCATGATGAACCACCAAAGGACTACTTATAACACAATCTATAATGAATGTTCCCCCTATAGGAGAGAAAAAGGAGTTCATGTGCCCCCTAGAAATGTAATGCACATGATGAACTCAATGTGAGCAAATCATTTCTCCCAAAACCAATAAGAGAAGAGAATCCACATAGTATCCCCTCCCAAAACCAATAAGAGAAGAGAATCCACATAGTATCCCCTCAAAATGATGCTTGTAGTGTTGGTCGATACTTGAAACTGGAAATTGATGATGATCCATTATTTTTGAATAAAATTTCTCCCTTTTGGAAGAAAAAAACCATAAATGTGTGTAATATAGCTCTCTATTTTTGAGAGGAATATACATGAATTAAGATTAATGTCTTTGAATGTTTCACATGATCTAAAAATTTAAATTATACCAATGATGTGTTTGAATGATGCTTAATGATCTCTAATCCAATGTTGATGTGTGAAAAATATGTATAAGATATATTTCATACCATATAGTATTTAGGAACAAGGACTATGGATATATTTCAACAACTAGACCCATGTGAATATAGTTGATGAAGGATACTCCCCTTATAATATTAAACTCACAAAACCAACAGATAATGGCACAAACAAAATGAAAGAAGGAAAGAAAATATTTAATATTATCACTTAAATGAAAATGAAATTACAATGTTATATTTTCCTACACATGGGCTTTCTGATTACATAAATATGCAAATCTGCAAATCAGAGCCACCATCTATGCTACTCTCGCCTCCCCTCTATAGTCCCCCTTTGGATCCTTTATTTGGAAGGTGTTACCACCTTAGAATCTTTTTGATAGTGTAACCACCCTAGAATATTCTAGAAATTGTAACTTCCTCAAGAAGATATTTTGAAATTTTATTAATTTTCGTATTACAACTTTGTTGGGTCATGACTTTTGATTTGACCATCGGATTTTCTATTATAATACCTTTTCAGAAAACCATCGTATTTTATATTATAATACCTTTTTGGAAATCTCTCAAGAAATATTCCACTGTAAAGTAGGGCCTAAAGGCCAACTACTTTCATTTTCCACTAATTTTCAGGCCCATCCAGAGCCACTAAGTGCCTCAAAATTGACCCCGAAGATTTTATTAGGATTTTCAAAAAATAAAATTTTAATATCTCAAATTAAAAATGGTATTGAAGTGATTTCTTCGCCATTGGCTTCAATTTACCATTTTGGAGGTTTGTGTAAGATTTCATGTCCAATTTTTCATAAATGAAAACTTACTAAAATAGTAACCCTACCAAATTTAGCCCTTATTGAAAATCTAATTAACATTTTTTTTGGGTGATGCAATATTTCTCTTACATGCTAGATGCTCCTGCATCAATATTACAACTATATAGATGATTTCAACATAGATTATGATTGAGTTGGATTGGTCAACTCATTAATATCTACACAATCTATCATGGTAGTAGTTGGTGTAGGTGATGGAATAGAAATATTCAAATATGGAAATGGTGATGCAACTTCAATGAAGTTGATATCCTAGAGACGATAAATGTTCACAACAATGTCATCAAAATTTTCAAGGTAGGATTATACAAAAAAATATGTGATATTTGGTATATATGTATCCTAATGTGGTGGATTTAGAACAAAAATAGTAATGTCCTAATGCAATGAATCACTATAAAACATGAATGAGTCAATACTATATTAAAATATAGAAACTTGTGATGTGAGTGATGAGATCTCAATGAAATCCATGTAAATACATTTTCCATCCCTAAATTATGGTGTCTCACAAGATTTCTGAGTGAGATTGGAAGGTATTTTTATGTGTTTGAATCAGATGATAAGGTAAGGAAATATCATGATTGAGAGGAAATTACTTCATATATCCACTTTAAAATTCAATACAATCTTATATTGTATGCATTTTCATCCCACAATATCCATATTTTATTTTCCATTTATTAGGAAGATTACAAATAATACTCAAATAGTAGGGATTTCATGTGAGATACATTATCACATGAACCAAAAAATTGAAAAAACAAAAAACACCTAGATTACACGTCTTGATTCAGAGAGCCGCTCTAAATATGATTAGTGTTGATTGTAGACCACAATAGAACAATGCGTAAGAAAATTTTACAAGTTGTGAAAATTAGATGGATTTTGTTATCTCATTGTAGTGTAGAAAAATGTATCCCTTTACATTTTCACACATAATTTGGAATTAATTTGAAAATGAACTTAATTATGTCTTACTTTAGTGTTTTAATTTGTATTTTACATATTCACATTAAGTATAGGGCCATATTAATTAAAATGGACTTAATTGTGCCTTATTTTTGGTGTTGTAAAGTTTATCACCTTACACTTTAACACTTATCTAGGGTCCTTTAATTAATTTAGCTTAATTTTCCTTAATTTCCCCCTTTAATTGAAAACCAATTATAATTAATTACATTTTCTAAAGAGGAAACCCGACACTCATTAATTCCTTAACATAAAACTACTCATTGAGCAATGTGTGTCCTAGGTGAGTGACCTAGGACCCATTGACCAATGGGAAAATGGGTCCTCACTTAGACTTAGGACCTAAATTTAAATAATGTTTTTAGTGGTATTTTAACATATTTAAATCCATATTTAAATCCATATTCAAATGTGGGCTTGTGATATTTGAATTTCAGAAAATTAAGGTCACACATCTATAAATGTAAGGTTATTTCACTTTGTTTCACCTAGGATATTTTCATGAGATCAAGTTATAATGCAAGAGTATTTAAAGAGAAAATCAAGGCATTGAAGAGCAGACTTATTAAAGATTTATTGCAGAAATCAAGATAAAATTTTCATATCAAAGTCTTCTTGCATCAGGAATTTTATTGGAGCTAATATGGTGATGTAGGTTTCCTGATCCATTCAAGCATTCAAGGTTGAAGATCAACATCAATATTTGGTGCAGGGCACCATAGGTCTTAATGCAAAATATTGCTAGAGTGTTAGTACTTAGGTATGGTGAAGTCATTTTGTTTGTAATAAGGTATTTAATACCATGTTTTATGTCTTGTGGGTCGATTGAGTCATGTTAGTGTTAGTTTGTTAAAAGTTGTCAAATTTTGCAAAAGTTGCAAAAATGTTGCTCAAGCAATTTTTGCATTTTGTGTCTTCAGGGAAGTTGAATTGGTTGGGCTTTGAAAGAAAATTGTAAATGGTTGGTTTTGGTTTTTGAATTCTTAAAAATCATTTCTTAACGTTGGGAAAAGGTGTTGGTGGTGACTTTTAAGATTGAACATAGATAAAACTGTTTTATGGATTTTTAAGCTATATTTTGCTACTACAAAGATTAGTAAAGCCTTGTACGGCCTGGTAATGATTTAAAAATCATTGGGATTGATGTTGTGTTGATTATTCTATCATTTTAGATGATTTCATTCATTTCATCAAGTTAGGAGAGAGTTAGATCAATTTTCCACAAATAGCGAAACCCTAGTTAAAGAGAGTTTGATTAAAGAAAATGAGATTTTGACCCATTCCAACTGGTGGAATTAGATAGTTAATTGGAATGGGTGTAGATGTGTTTTTTTTTTTTTTTCTTGATTTTTTAGGGGCATGGGATGAGGGATAGGTGCATATTTTTTTGGATGCCTTGAGGCAAAAACCCTATGTTTTAGGCAAAATAAGATGTACAAGGTTAGGGTTTGAAGAGAAACTCTTAGGTAGTGATTGAATTTTCTTGGAATAGGTTGGATAGACATCATATGGTGGGTATGAGACATTGGCATGGAAATTTTAACCTTGGAGTGTGAAAACCTTGTTGTGACCTAGTTGGATAAGCCTAATTAGGCCTAATTTGCAGCCTGCTTGATCAAATTTTGAAAGGTTTCCTCCAAAGTAACCATATCCACAAGGCAGTATTCTTTCAAATGGATTAAAGTATGCTTAAATGGTGGTCATATTTTGAGTTTGATTCCTAGTTTGAAAATTATGTTGGGAAAAGGGTATGTCTTAGGGATCATGATGGGCCAAAAGTGGCAATATGATGGGTATGTAAGATGCTTTTTTTTTACCCAAAATTGATGAAAAGAAAATGGTTTTTAAAGATATTCTCAGCTTTCCACCAATATAAATTATGCTTTACTTTGAATTTAATAAATAATTATTATTCATTTTCTATTTGAATTATGACTAAAGTCTTGATTGATAGGCTGACTGAAAAACATCTATAGCATTCAAATGGTATCAATTTTTTTGAATCTAAAATATGCATCACATTCTATACTTTCCATACTATGGGATTAAAAATAGAAAGTGGAACTGAAGTTTTGACCAAGTTAAGGTGGTCAGGACATACGAGTTTTATATTTTTTTAAAGGTTGCAATAAAAAATTCATAATTAATTATTTTACTTGGAAAAAATTACAAAAATGCCATACATCAGGACATGATTCCTCTACTTATATCTAAAATATTATAAAAATATTATCATTTTATTGTAGCCAGTTTAGAGATTGGTGGAGACAAACACGCCTACTTCCTTTTTTCCACAGAAATTTAAGTACTATTGCATTGAAATTTCAAATTTTTCACCAAATAAGATTTTTATTTTTTAAACTGAAGTAGTTTAGAAACTGGATTCAATTTCCACAAATTCTATTCTTGCATATTTTAATTTATAATATGAATAGCTTATTCAAATTTTTCACGTCAAAGTTGCCTAACTCTGATTTTTCTATTTTTTTGCCACTTGGAACTGTTGCTCCATGATGATCCACGCACATGCGCTAAAACTAGTTGTGGAGTACTATTAGGGAAATAAGAAGATTGTGAGAGAAACCCATCAAATTAGGGTTCTAGAATATTTAAGGTTTATTGGATTGAGTTTGTTTGAAGGTTTCGTCAACAAGAGAGAAATTTTGAAGTGTGAAAGAGAACAAGGTTCCTCCAAAGGGTAACCCTATGGCTAGGGAAATGAATGAGTTGAAAGAAAAGACTGCAAAGGAGATTAGAAGATTCAAGGAGCTACAAGATATGGTGGTAGCAAGGCTTGAGGCTATTGTAACTGGTCAAAGGCGAGGTATGGTTCTAGGTGATGTGAATGACCCTGAAGAAGAAGGGGAAGAGGAGAATGAAGAAGAACAAGAGGAAGAGGAATTATATCCCAAGGAGTAGAGGATGACCAGGCTACTGGGAGGAGTCAAGGCAGATAAACACAAGGTAAAAATGGATATACCTATGTATGGAGGGAACTTGAATGATGAAGATATTTTAGATTGGATTGCAGCACTTGATGATTACTTTGAATGTGAATACATACCGGGGGAACATAGGGTAAATATATCAAAAAATAAATTGAAGGGTCATCCCCTATTATGGTGGGATTATGAGTAGACTAAAAGGAGGAAGAAAGGAAAGTCCAAAGTTATTTCTTGGGACAGAACAGTGGCCAAGCTTAAGGGTAAGTTCTTACTGGCTGATTATGCAATTGAATTATATAAGAAACTTCAAGGTTTAAAACAAAGAGAATTGGATGTCAAAGCCTATACTGATGAGATTTATAAGGTGATTATAAGAGCAGGTCCCATGGAGGATGATGTAGAAAAGGTGGCTAGATATATTAGTGGGTTATGATTTAACATTCAAGATGAGTTAAGTTTGGAAAAACCATGGAAGGTAGAGGAATTCTTTCAATTGGTAATTAGAGCTAAAGAAAAGCTAAAGAGAAGGAAAGAAAAAAAAGATATGGGAAGAGGCAACAATCCCAGAGGAATGGGTTCATTTTCTAACCCAAGGCAGCCATATGAGAGCCAGGGAGATACAAGCAAAGTCCAAGACCAAGTTGCAAATTAGAGAGGTGGATTTATAGGAGGTAGACCAGGCTTTTGAGGCAGATTTGGAGGTGAAGGAAGATGATCTAATGAGTTCACAAGAAGGTGTTACCAATGCAAAAAATTTGGAAATCAAGCATGGAAATGCAATTAAGATCAAGCCACTACTTTAGCTGGATGAAAAAGGAGAAATCATATTGTTCAAGGAGATGATTGTGAGAGTGTGGGCTCAACATCACAATATGTTGCTCCAGAAGTGGGTGAATCACTTATGGTAAGAAGAACTCTCATCAAAGTATCAGTAGAGAAGAAGCCACCACAAAGGAATAATCTCTTCAAGAAAAATTGTAAGTGCTTGGGTACGGTTTGTAAAGTTGTAAATGATTTAGGAAGTACAAATAATATGGTTTTAGTTGAGATGGTTGAAAAAATTAAGTTTCCTAGGATACCACATGCTACTCCTTATAAAGTCTCTTGGTTGAATGAGGGTCAATATGTTTTGGTAAATGGACAAAGTTGGGTGGAGTTCAATATAGGATGGTACAAAGAAAAAAATTTATATGACATACTAACCATGGATGTATGCCATTTGTTGCTAGGGAGGCCTTGCAAATTTGATAGGTGTGCTATGTGTGATGGAAGGAGGAATACCTATGAGATAGAACAAGATGGGGTCTCATATACCTTGACACCAATGAAAGAGAAGGAAAAAGGACAAACTAAGGGAGCTAATGCAATGATGGTAGGTAGGAAGGAGTTCATAAAAGTAGAGGAAGAGAAGAACATGGACCTTATAGACACTCCTAAGTTTTAAGACATTATGATAGCAGACATGAAGAATGACTGGATTTTGGAAATCCCAAGTTTGCTTAAGAATTATGTTGCTATGATGATGATAGGAGGGGTGTTTCATTACTTACTTTCCCAAGGGGATATTTTCATTCTATTTCATTCATGATAGAGGTTAGTATTTATGATCAAGTAGCAAACACAAGGACACAACAACAGATGGAAGAGATGAAAGGAAAAGGTGTAGAGGTCAAGGGTAAACAACAAGGGGATGGGGACAATCCAAGCATACACCTAAAGTGAAGAAAAAGAAAGCTCATTACAAGGATGGAGGAGGTATTGTTGTAGGTAATAATGAAGGTTCAACAACATTTTCAGGTGAAGGAGTCAAGGATCATCTATCAAATAGGTCTTTGAAGTTAGAGCATATCCTAGGTGCCAAAGAATTCAAAACAAGGGATAATGCCCTTTTCCAAAATTTTGTTCATTGGAAAGGTTTTCCAAATGGAGATGCCACTTGTGGTTCAGAGAATGGTATGAAAAAATGTCAATCTATTATTGCAACACTGTCCTTAATGGGACTTGAATCTCTTTTGTCTAGGGAGTATGGTGCACAACACCATAGGTCATAATGCAAAATGTTGCTTAAGTGTTAGTACGTAGGTATGGTGAAGTCATTTTTTTTAATAAGGTCTTTAAGACCATGTTTTATATATTGTGGGCCAGTTGAGTCATGTTAGTGTTTGTTAAAAGTTGTCAAATTTTGCAAATGTTGCAAAAATGTTGGTCACACATTTTTTGCATTTTTTGTCTTAAGGGAAGTTGAATCGGTTGGGCTTTGAAAGACAATTTTAAATTATTAGGTTTGATTTTTGAATGCTTAAAAAGCATGTGTGAACGTTGGGACAAGGTGTTGGTGGTGACTTTAAAGATTGAACATAAATTAAACTCTATTTTCTATGCTTTTAAGGTATATTTTGCTACTGCAGAGACTAGTACAACTCTATAATATGACTTGGGAATGATTTAAAACTCATTGGGATTGATGGTGTATTGAGTCTTATATCATTTTTAGTTGATTTCATTCATTTTTTCATCAAGTTAGGAGAGAGTTAAGAGCAATTTTACCATAAACAACCAAAACCCTAGTTGAAGAGGGTTTGATTGAAGAAAATGAGTTTTGACCCATTCCACTAATTGAAAAGGTCGATAGTCAATGGAATGGGTGTCGATTGGTAGTTTTTGTTCTTGATGTTTTTCAAGGGTAGAGGATGAAGATAGGTCATATTTTTTGGATGCCTTGGCTGAGAAACCCTTATGTTTTGACAGTAAGATGTGTATAGGAGTTAGGGTTTGAAAAAAAAAAATTAGGTAGTGATTGAATTTTCTTGGAAGAGGTTGGATAGACATCAAATGGTGGGTATGAGCCATTAGCATAGAGATTAGAAACCTGAGTGTGAAAACCTTGTTGAGACCTAGGTATGTGCTTTGGGATCGTGATAGGCCAAAAAATTGCTTAATATGATGGGTATTTGTAGGGTATATGGATGACAAATTTTTTAAATTTATTAAATGAAAGGGTTTTAAATAATATTCTCATATTTCCACCAATATAAATTATCTTGAATATTTTGGATTTAATAAATAATTATTATTCATTTTCTATTTGAATTCTGACTAAACTATTTTTGATGGTGAGTTATGAAAAACATGTATGGCTTTCGTGATAAATTTTTGAATCAAAACATGCATCACATTCTATTCTTCCAATATAGGGATTAAAAAGAAAAATGAATTTCATGAAGTTTTATTAAGTTAATTGGTTGAACATACGGTTTTATATTTTTTAAAAGTTTGTAGTAAAGCATAATTAATTATTTACTTAGAAAAAAATTACAAAAAATGCATCACATTGGACCTTGAGTGGAGTCTACTTATTTATAAAATGTGTAAAAGTAAAGAATTATTATTTTATTGTGATTAGGGTGGTCGATTGGAACCACATTACTTCTTATTTTTTCCCGTTTAAAGTACTCTTGCATTGAAATTTCAAATTTTCACCAAATGGGTGCTTTTTAAATAAACCTAGTGGTTTAGAGCTACATTCAATTTTCCTCTGATTCTATTCTTACATATTTTTGAAATAATGTAAATTAGCTTATTCAAATTTTTCGTCAGGTTTCAAACTAACTTTGATTTCTTTGAATTTTTGCCATGGGCCTATTTTTCCATGATGATCCTGCACATACCCACCTAGGCAGATGAGCCTAATTAAGCCTAATTTGTAGCGTAGTAGTCAAATTTTTAAGGGTTTGTTACAAAGTAACCATATCTACAAACTTGATATATTTTCAAATGGCTTAAAGGGTATCTTAAATGGTGATCATATTCTAGGTTTGAGGCCTAGTTTGGAAATTATGTTGGGAAAACTAGTTGTGGAGTATTACTAGGGAAATATGAAGATTGTGAGAGAAACCCATCAAATTAGGGTTCTAGAATAGCAAGGTTTATGGGATTGAATTTTTTTGAACAAAATCACCCTACTGTATATCAAGGCATATTCATATGTGAGCTTGTGATATTTAAGTCCATATTCAGATGTGGGTTTGTGATATTTGAATTTTGGGAAATTAAGGTCACATATCTATAAATATAAGGTTATTTCACTATGTTTCACCTATAATATTTTCATGAGATAAAGTTATAATTCAAGATTATTTAAATATAAAATCAAGGCATTCAAGAGAAAATTTATTGAAGATTTATTGCAGCAATCAAGATCAAATTTTCATATCAAAGTCTTCTTGCATCATGCATTTTATTGGAGCTAATATGGTGATGTAGGTTTCATGATCCATTCAAGCATTCAAGGTTCAATATCAACATCCATTGAAGCCATTTCATGCAAGATAAAAATCAATATTTTAGCCTTTCAAAGGTTTAATCAAGGGTTTGGGAGTTGTTACATTAAGTTGTTCATTCATCATTCTATTCATGCTATTTTGTTTCATTTCAAGGTTTGATTAATAAAATGGTGTTTGACCAAGGAAAACCCTCATTCACTGAAAATAAAAATTTTCCCCTCTCTTTGTGTGTTGCATATTTGTAGGTTGAAGGAAAGTTGAAGATCTAAAAGGTACAAAATTGCAAAGTTTTCAAAATTTTCACCTTTGTTGTCATCTCCGGAAAATTCAAATCTCAGATTTATTTTTTACTGTTCGATTGTGAAAATAAAGAATCTGGAAATGTAGATACAAGAGGAAAGGACCCATAAACCATTTTTGGAAAGTTGTATTTGTTGTGTGGTCTCACAACATGCCCAAAGACTATAATACTTGGGCTCCCCAAGTGAAAGCTAATGATTATGGTAGGTGATGGCTAGTTGAATGATCACCAGAAGTGAAACAAAAAGAGAAATCTTTTTGAAAGAGTACTTCATAATTCAAGTGTTCTCTACACCAAGTACTAAGAACAGGGAAAGAAAAAAATTTAAAAGGTAAAGCAAAGTATTTAGTGAAGTGTTCTGGTCCGAGAGTAAAGGTGTGATAAATATGCAAGTTCCAATAAAATCCAAGGTCTGGGAAAATTATGGGTGAAAGTTAAATACTAGGTACAGTGTACCGGGTAACAATGATAAGTAAAGTTTTTTAATTTTAAGGTTATCCAAGAGGTCTGATGGTCAGGTAACCTGATCTAAAAAGATAATTATGTGAGTATATATGATTTTTTGGAAGGAATGTTATTTATGATGGATTTATAATGATAATGAATAAATGATGGTTTTATTTAAATGACATTTTTATAAATGTTTTAAAAGGGATTTAATAGGTGGAATTTGTGATTGTAGGAGAAGCAAATTGCGATGCAAATTTCATGTATGGATGGTCAGAAAAATTTGGATCATGGATAGAATCATCTCCAGATTGGGCTACACATTTTGGGAAATTATGCAAAGGAGGAGCTCGAGTCATCAGAATACCAGGGATCCTAGTATTACACATGTGATGAAGGAAATCACCAACCTCTAGGGAAGCTCATTCCTGATAGTAGAAAGCATGAGGTAGAACTGAAGTGTAGGAATTGGAGGATAAAGCAATCATTCTGCATATATGGGAAAGTTTATACATACTATCTAGATTCAAGTTATTATCTTGGCAATAATAAGAAGATGAAACACCTAAAGAACATCAATGTGTAGATGAAGGTTGACCTTGATTGAATTTGTTTGCAATTCTCTTACCAATCACCATATTCCACATGACTTGATGTGATTCATCCCTTGGATTTCCTCTCATGTATTTTTCTTATCCTACCTGTGTCTTGCTTCTATAAAAA